>PVJS01008260.1:0-22949 GCA_004027185.1 Glis glis | reverse complement strand
GATTTTATCACACTCTCCTCCAGAAAAGATGTGTGTTGGTCAGCTTTTGCTGCTATAACAAATACTTGAGATAACCAACTTATAAATAAAATATTTATTTAGCTGGGTGCAGTGGTGCACACCTGTAATCCCAGTACTTGGGAGACTGAGACAAAAGGATCACAGGTTTGAGGCCAGTGAGCAGTAACTTAGTGAGACCATGCTTCAAAATAAAAAATAAAAAGGCCTGGGGGTATAGCTCAGAGATAGACTGTCCCTGGGTTTGATCACCAGTACCACAGGGGGGAAAAAAGATTTTGTCTCACAGTTTTGGAGGTTTGAGGCCATGACTGGTTAGCCCCTGTTATGGTTTGGCTTTAGAATGCCCCCATACCTCGTGTGGTAGACGAGGCAGCCATGTTGGAGGCAGGACTTGGTTGTTGGAAGGGGTCCCTGGGGGCATGACCCAGGAAAGTGTTTCCTGGGAAGGCTGCTATAGCTTCTGGTTTTCTCTCTTCCCCTGACACCATGAGCTGATAACAAACTTTCTCCTTCTCCTCTCTGTTTCCCACCATCATGTCCTAAGGACCTACAGCCCCAGCTCCTGCCTGGCAGTCAGCATACTATATCTATGGACTATATCTATGGACTGAAATTTCCAGATGCATAAGCACATAAATATTCCTTCCTCCAAGTTGTGGTCATCAGGTATTTTGGATTATAGCAGTGAGAACGCTGACCGAAACAGCCCCGTTGCTTTTGGACTGGTGGCAGCATATCATGGTGGAAGTGCATGGTGGAGCAAAGCCACTCACCTCATGACCAGGGAGTGGAAGAGAGAAAGAGAAAGGGGTTAGGTCCCACAATCCCCTCAGGGGCACACCCCCAGTGGCTTAAAGACCTCTCTCTAGGTTCCACCTCTTCTAGGCTCCACCTTCCAACAGCACCAAGCTGGGGACCCAGCCTTTAAAAACACATGGCCTTTGGAGGACATGCTAAGATCCAAAATACAGCACTTGTCTCAATTGACACTCCTTCTTAGGGATGAAGTCACCTGCTTGCCATCACTGTGTCATCACTGCTGTGGTGTACCACATAATATGGAAATTCTTACACAGATATTAAAAATGTAAAGAAGCACAAAGCAGAAGTCCATTCTGGTGCAGATAAAACTCTAGATTCCAATGTGGAGGATCATACTTTGAGTGAACAAGATTCCATACAAAAAGTCCTTTGTCAGAAACTATGGATGTGAAGCCTTCTTTTTTTTTTTTTTGCGGTACCAGGGATTGAACGCAGGGGCATTCTACCTCCGCGCTACACCCCCGGCCCTATTTTTATACTTTATTTTGAAACCGGGTCTCACGAAGTTGCGGAGGGCCTCACTAAGTAGAGAGAGAGAGAGAGAGAGACAGGGAGAGACAGAGAGAGAGCTGAGGCTGGCCGCGAACCCGGATCCTCCAGTCTCCGCCTCCCAAAGTACTGGGATTACAAGCTTGCGCCACCACGCCCGGCCATGTGAAGCCTTCTGATATGACTCTGCCATTAGCTCTTCCATTTGGGACCCAGGACCACCACATGCTTCTGCCTGTCATGGATAATCAGTCTCTTACATCAAGATACGCTGTTGAGGTCAACTGTGGATGGAGTTCTTCCTAGGAACCCTTGAGTGCTGGAGATTTAAGGGTCCCATGAAATCTTGGGAATTTGCAAGACCCAATATATTTGCACAGCCACAGGTGGCAAGAGGGGAGATATGTACACATCTGCTACTCTACCTGGCCAATTGAAGGAAAGGTGGGCTATTTCGCATTTTTCTTTACTAGTTACTGCTTTGCTTTTTAAAGCTACTTCGTTTATCATAATGCTTTTTCAGTTATTACTTGTCTACCAATCCAATTATGAATTTAAGGCTACCATCACCAAGTTACTATAACGTTTCAAAATTCTATCAATTCTCTATGAAGAGTGGGATCCGGTGGCTTCCTAAGCAGAGTGCCCAGGCCACCAACAGTAGGGCAGATGGCCTTGGAGGCCACAAACATTCCTTAGTGGTCATTTAGCTTAATATATGTATGTATGTGTACAGTAGTCCCTCCCTTATCCACAGAGGGGGGACACTCCAAGAACCCCAGTGAATGCCTGAAAGTGTGGATAGTACTACATCCTATATATAAATACTGCAATACTATAACAGTTGATCTGATGACCAAGATGGCTACTAAGTGACAAACAAGTGAGTAGTGTACCTGGTGGGTGTGAATACACCAGGCAATGGGATGAGTCACATCCCAAGCAGGTGGAAAGGGATGGTGGGAAATTTCCTCATGTTGCTCAGAGTAGCATGCAACTTAAAACTAATGAATTGCTGAGGGCCTCGCTAAGTTGCTGAGACTGGCCTCGGATCTGCAATCCTCCTGTCTCAGTTCCCAAGTACTGGAATTACAGACATGCGCCACAGTACCCGCTGGGCTTATACATTTTACACAAATATCCAGTCTGTTGCACCTAGAGGATGAACTTACCCATTCTAGCTCCAAACACAGTCCCCTTCACAGCTCCTGCCTCATCGGCTTAGCCTTGGTGGGAGCTGGCTCAGAGCTTCCTACTCGTTCCCATCTATTTTATTTTATAAATGTCATCAGAAGATCTCACTAGAACAATTAAAATAATTTACCTAGCATGCGCAAAATGGCCTCATTTAGCGATCTGGAGGAATGTAACTCATGGAAAATATTTGATTTTTACACATTATGGTTTTAATTAGAAATGTTAATTAAACACATATGCTAACCTGAAGCTGCCAAGAGTAAAAATAATATTTATAAAAAAGAAGTGATGCAGTATATTGTTGGATGATTTGGCCCAGATGTGAATATCCTCGTAAGAAGCTCATGTTTAGTGGCAAACACATCAGGCTCGGAGATTGGAAATGTGAGTTCTGATCCTATCTCCTGCAAACGAAACACGTCCCTAATCATTGCCTCAGTTTCCTTATTTGTAAAACAGCGAGGCTGTAATCGCCTCCCCTTGGTTGTGGAGAAGGTCAAAGGAGGAAGCTTTCTGTGTTTCGCAAGGCCCAAGGCCATCTCTGGCTGCTTTGCCAGGATGTCCCAGCTCTCCCTGCTTCCTGGAGCTCGGCTCACAGGTCACCATGAACAGATGAAGGGTTTGAATCCTTGAGCTCCAAATGGAAAAGCAAATAACACACAGCAGGACTGAGAATTCCAAATATTAAGACCCTTCTTGTGTTTGTCGCTCCTCTCCAGTGCTTGGCAATAATGTAAGGCAAATATCAGGAACCCAGGGGGGAATTAATGTTAAAAAAATTAAAAATGCTGGAGTGCTCTGGTGTAATTAAGGGATATAATTAAAGTTCTCCTGTTGAAGTCAGCTGACAGGAGACACAGGTCCCCATTTCAGAGACAGTGGAGGTGCCAAAGTTCATTTGCTCCTTCAAAGGTTTATTCATATTTTATGTTTTTATGTCATTTTTCCTGTGTCAGAAAAACAGAAAAATATGAGTACATGTCTATCTCCCCCTGCCAGTCAGTTTCCTTGAGGGAAGGGTCATGTCTTGTTTGTCTCTGTTTCCCCCTGGGTACGTACACAATCCTGACATGTGATTAGTGTTCATACTGGGAGTTTTCTCTCAACCAAGAGAGGAATGATTATATCTTGCAATACCTATTCCAGGAGTCTTCATTGCCCACTGAATTTGAACGCTCCTCTCTGATGATAAAGCTGAGTCCTATGATTATTAGTAGTAGTACTGGGGATTGAACCCAGGGGTGTTCTACCTCCAAGCACACCCCCCGCCCTTTTCATTTTTTACTTTGAAACAGGGTCTCACTAAGTTGCTGAGGCTGGCCTCAAACCTGTGATCCTCCTGTCTCAGCCTCCCAAGTACTGGGATTACAGGTATATACCACCACGCCCAGCCCTATGATTACAAATTTTAATTAAATAAATGTTCAATTCATTAATAACATGGTTGATAATCTCTGGCAACAGGAGCTTCTTAAATGCCCCCGCGGTGCCCTGTGCATTCTCCCACTCATTCATTCAACAAATATTTACCTACTGTCTTTTACATGCCCGGCAATGTGTTAGATACAGGGGATACAGGAATAAATAAGGCTGTCGGGGTCCTGGCTCTAGCAGAGCTTATACTCTAGAGAGAGGGACAGACAGCAAAGAGGAAGCACATGGCGTGTGTTGACAGCAGGTAGCGTGTGCGGTGGCGGACACTACAGAGAGAGCAGATGGCGGCTGGGGAAGGCCTGTCTAAGGAGCAGAGGCTCGGATGAGGTAAGGAAGGGAACTTGGGGAAAACATTAAGGAGCACAACAGGCCTCAAATCTGGGGGTGAGGACCAGCTTGACACGGGCTAGGAACAGATAAATACTAAGTTTGCTAGAGTGCAAGTTAGGGAAGAGTGATCCCGACAAGGTGAGAGGTAGACGTGGCCGCCTCAGGTAGGATGTATGGACCACAGTGCGATTGCGCGCTGGGAGACAGGAGTCCTGGGGCATTGTGAGCAGGGAGTGGAATTGTGCGATTTGCTCTTTAGAAAGCTCTCTGACGGCTTATGTGGGAGGCTGGTCTTTGAGAGAAATGAAACAAGAATGGGTTCCTGTCCCGGGTGAGAGAGGTTGGACCAGCTCCCCTCTCTCGTCCTTCCAACCCTGCGGTATTAGGTGCCTAGATTTGCACAGTTTTACAGTTGTATGATTTCATGACTTTCCAATTCATGAATCCTCAGGTTGGCCCCATTCCTGGTCTGACCATGTTTCTCAGAGCAGCTTCCTGCATGACGAAACCTCACAACCAGTCTCTTCCTATACTATATAAACATGTCGCTGTCCTCACCACAAATCTCAGGCCACCACATCAGGTGAGCAAGAAACATGTCTTTATTTACCTAGTCACTGAATGGGGAAGCAAAATAATGGCCCCTGAAAATATCCATGTCCTCATCCCCGGAAGTGTGACTGCATGGCAGAGGGGAGCACGTGGAATTATGGCACCTAATCATCCGCCTTTGAGATTATCCTGGGTTGCGGCAGGTGGGCCCAGCATGTCACACGGGTCTTTAAAAGTGGAAGAGATGGGTAAAAGGGCAGTGTGGCCACGCGGGGAGCCACGCGGGGAGCCACGCAGGGCGCTAGGGCACTGCAATGTGAGAAGGATGCCGTCGCCATGGTTGGCGCTGAAGGGGGAGGGAGGGCCATGAGCCCAGGGACCTGAGAGGCCTGAACAACCTGGAAAAGGAGCAGGTTCTCCAGGAGAGGTCCAGAAGGAATGCAGCTCTGCAGACATCTGGGTTTGGGACCAGTGAGAAACCGTGTTGGACTTCTAACCTGCAGAATTACAAGGTGATAGAAAGGCGTGGTGGCGCACGCCTGTAATCCCAGCACTTGGGAGGCTGAGACAGGAAAATAGCGGGTTCCAGGTCAACCTTAGCAACATAGCAAGACTCTCAGTAACCTAGGGAGACACTGTTTCAAAACAAAAATAAAAAGGGCTAGGGGTGGAGCTCGGAGGTAGAATGCCCCTGGGTTCAATACCCAGTGCACCCCCTCCCACATACAAACAAAAGAACTGTACAGTGATGAGTTTGTGGTGTTGCAAGCCACTTGGTTTGTGGAATTTGTAACCTATACTCTGAACTTAACTCATTGTTTTATGCCCCTATTCAACTAGATAGTTGGAACTTTTAAACTCAGTCCATTTGAGATTTTTTTCACCACCCAAAATTTATTGCTAAATTCTGGGGACAGGGTTTAAGGGCAGCAAAAGATTGGGGTGGTAGCATCCAATTCGCTCCTGATCTTATGTCCTCTCCCAGCCTGGCTCCTGCCATCAGCTTCAACTCTGAGGGGCTCCATCCAAGAAGGGAAGCTGAGCCCCCTCTGGGCTCGCATCTCCTGGGTGGGGGAATCTTTTCATAGAAAGGCATCAGCTTCTACCCTCCCCTCCTTTATTCCTGTCCAACTCTTCTCTCTCTCTCTGTCCAAGACAAGAAAATTCCCCTCTGGAGCAGCTGAAACTATCAAGCGTTGCTCTGAATTTTGGTTTTAAGCCTGGACCTAGGGTTACACATCTGATTCCTTTGCCCTCTGATTCTGATGTGACCCCTTGCTGTGGGAGACTGAATGATCCCTGGTCTCCAGTCTCAGTGGGGAGGGTTATGAGATAATGGGAAACAGTCAAAGGGAACCCCTTGATTTTCCCTCGGTATCAGCAGGGATGTTGGCCACTCACTGTTTCCTTCAAAAGGAAACAGGCCTGACCACAGTGCCTGAGTCCAGGGCTGAGCCCTGATCCATTCTTCAAGGGACCAGGGAAGTATGGGGTGCTTAGACTGAGGAAAAGCATAATCCTAAGGTGGACCAGAATGTCTTAGTCTGGAATTTGAATCAGGAAATAAGGCGTGTGGCCTGGCTGGCTGCTAGTGGATGGAGAGACCAGAGGACCAGGAAGAGAAGCAGAGATGCTGGAAAATAAGGAGCGGCCACCAGCTCCCTTGTGGAACAAGGACCTGAATACCTGGTCCCTGACACTTGCTGGGCCCCAAAGGGCTGAACCACAGCCTTTCTTGGATGCCAAGAGACTCCCTGAACTCATGTAGCTGGACAGAGCTTCCCACCTTTCAAGGCAGCCAAACGGGGCAGCATCAATTCACTTCCTTGTTTCCAAAGCAAGGCTGAGTTGTCTCCCACCCCCAAATTCATGTTGAAGTCCTAACTCCCAACATGCTGCCTTATTTGAAGGTAGGGTCTTTAAAGAGGTAAGTAAGGTTAAATGAGGTCACTAGAGTGGGCACTAATCAAAGTGACCACTGTCCATATAAGAAGAGATTGGGACACAGATTGGGACAAAGGGAAGGTCATATGAGGACCCGGGGAAAAGGTAGCCAACTACGAGCCAAGGTGAGAGGCCTGACAAGAGTCAGCCCTGCTGACACCCCCATCTCAGACTTCTGCCTCCACAACTGTAAGAAACTACCTTCCTGTTGTTTAAGCCACCCGGAATGTGGCACTTTTTTTACACTCTCCAGGGCTAAGACAGGCCTTAAGACGCTTCGTCCGATGAGCTGAGAGAGAGCAGGGGCCTTCCTTTCTTCCCTCCTCCCAGAATGACAACCAAAGCTCATTTTATTTTATTTATTTATTTATTTATTTATTTATTTTAGTATTGGGGATTGAACTCAGGTGTTCTATCACTGAGCTATGAGCCCAGCCCTTTTATTTTTTATTTTGAAACAGCATCTCACGAAATTATGAGGCTGGCCTTGAACCTGTGATCCTCCTGTCTCAGCCTCCCAAGTACTGGGTTTCCAAGGGTGTGCCACTATGCCCGGCTCCCTATCTCTTCTCTAATCTTCCATTTCATGCCTGGATTTCTAAGCCCAAATGCTTGATATCTTTAACTTGAAAGGCCGGTCAAATCCTTCGGGGAGTACAAATGCATTTCCCAGCTCCTTCACACCATGGTTCTAGATTCGGATCCCCTCAGCCACAAAGCTTGGGCTAGCACCCCTCCGTGCTTTTCTAGGGCAATGAGTCTGTCCCACTTCCCCTAGAAGCGTCTTATCTCCATGTCTCGTTGTTTGCAAGATGATGTTAGGTGGTATGCAGAGAACCAGTTTCCATATTGATGGTTCTGGGCTGATTTTAATGTATTGTAGAAGAAAATGAAGCTGGCACATCAGACCTGTGATTCTGCAGGTATTAATTGCTTACGTGGAGGCCGGTAGGTGCTTGCACATACTAAACTAAGTAAACACTGACACTACAGGTGTAGTGACAGATCAGGATGATGGTGTGGCAATGTCAGAAGCTTGGGGGTCTCTGATCTTCACGACCAAGAGGAGCACTGATCTGCAGGGAGATGGCAGAGTGGGTGTGTGTCGCTGGGTGGAGGCGGCCTGGCTGGCATAGAGGCCTCTGTTCCTCCCTGACGCCTCTACTACTCCCTCTCTGCAGTTGACCCAGGACGCCCCGAGCTCCGGATGTCTGTGTAATGGGGTGTGGTTGGGCCCATGTGGAAAGCTGCCCTAGGCTTGCAGGGAGGTCACAGAGGCCTCGGGGGGGGCTCCCACTGTGTGGGGCTCTTGCTTCTGAAGCAGTAGGTGTCTTACAGGCAGGAAAGGGCTCCATTTTTTTTTTCCCAAAACTCCCAGGCCTTGTCAGAAACTAGAAACCTCAGCTGCAAAATGAACTTACTGCCCTTATTTATGCCTCAGACAAACGCAGGCCCTTTACCCAGGCCCGGCCCCTCAGCCGCACCACACCTTGCACCTCATGTTGAAACAGCGGTGGCAGACAAGAGACAAAACCCGCCTGCTGAGAAGTCAGAGGTGGCACCCCGGGGAGGAGAGCTGGAAGCCCAGACACATGGAGGGCATTGCAGGTGGTCACTCTGCCCAGGCACACAGATATTCGGGCAAGCGAGGGGAGCCCTGTCCGCACACACAGGCTGAGCCACACCAGCAGCCGGGTAGGCCGCAGCCGCCCGTCTCGACAGCCGGGGCTCACTTAGCTGCCGGTGATTACGACACCATCATTTGACTGAGCTCTAGCTTGTTAGTTCTAAGGAGCCTTTAAAAAATTGAGTATTATGGGAGAGCATGCAACGGTGTGGGCCCTGTCTGATGTAACCATGCATCCCCAGCTACATTCATCCAATGGCATTTAAGGCTCATTAAATTTTGAATCCTGTGTCACCTGCCTTAGGCTCAAAATAGTTCTCTGTAAGCCTTTTGTCTCCCAACTCCATTTTAATGGAAATTGTTTCCATTCACCTCTCTGTTCCCTTCTTCTTGCTAGCGACGCTGGATCTTTAATAATCTCCAGTGCAGAATTATTCACTCCGCGAAGCTGTCATTTGGGGGAATACATTGGACCTTGGCGGATGTAAACAGCTGATGGTAAAAATGAGAGGCACACTATTGGAACGCTCCCCTCTGCAGCTGCAGCCTGCTCCATGACACTGCACCTGCTCACCTGCAGCGTTACCCCCGGCTGGTAGCTGCATCCCACCTCCACAAGCCAGGCCTCAGGTCATGCCTTCAACCCCGGAAGTTCCAGGTTCTGCCACTGCAGGAGCACAGGTCCCATGTAAAGGCATTGGTGACCATCAGAATGAGAGCTCTTACAAGAGCTCTTAGTAAGTTCCAGGCGCTGTCCTTGGTGCTTCTAACTGGATGAGGTGGGGACTATTCTCTTTTTTTTGTAGATATGGAGACCGAAGCACAGAGGTGCTAAGTAATTGCCCAAAGTTACACAGCAATTAAGCTATGGTGGTTGGCTTTGAACCCAGGCCACTTAAAACCAAACCCTTTGTTTCCATCCACTCCTACTACCCTCCAACCAGTGATGTCAGGCAACCATTGCCAGGTCTTTCTTCATAGTCTTTTCAGAGAAGCCAGAAATCTGAACTCCTATGTGAAATGTCCCAACTGGTTTTTTTTTTTTTTTTTTGGTACTGGGGATTGAACCCAGGGGCATTCTACCTCCGAGCTACACCCCCAGCCCTATTTTTTTATTCTTTATTTTGAAATCAGGGTCTCACTAAGTTGCAGAGGGCCTCACTAAGTAGCTGAGGCTGGCCGCGAACCTGCGATCCTCCTGTTTCAGCCTCCCAAGTACTGGGATTACAAGCATGCACCACCACTCCTGGCTTCCAATTTTTTTTTAATTGGCAAATAAAATCACTTTTCTAAACACCTAGGGCCAAACAAAATATATCCATGAAAACGGAAACTGGTTGGTATGCCACCCGCATGAGACCTCCGGTTTCAACTACTTCTTTCAAGAAAACCAAGTGGCCATCGAATCAAGCCCTGCTGCACCAGTAGGAAACTTCCTTCGGGGCTGGGCAGAGAGCCCAAAGAGCAGGTGGAATTCAGTCCTGGGTTCCAGACAGATAACCCAGAAGTCACCATGCTTACAGAGTGGCTGCCTCTCTGCTCATGGCTGTTCAGTTGCTTTTAAAGAAAGGTTCAAGGAAACTGGCCTGATGGTTGACATGTGTACCGCATTCAATCAATGCAGCAAGTGTAGCAACCAGCACAAGAAACGTCAGCTCTCATTAGCCTGCAGATAAATCTGCCTCCGTGAGAAGCTGGATTGAAAGAACGACGGGGAAATGCCAGGAAGCGGGAACATATGTTGTTCACACAAAAAGAATCGCCAACCATGGGTGTCCTCCTCCACCGAGGCTCTTGGAACACGGGCTTTGTTGTGCCTCGCCGCCCCCGCCTCCTCCCGCACGGGAGGCTGGGGAAGCTCTGGGCCTCGCCCGCCGTGGAGGAGGCTGTGCTGTGTTCGCTGACACAGCTGAACGCCCGCAAAGTGTCATAAAGAGTAAATGACTTGATGATGCAAAACAGTAATTAGGCTGTGGTGCATGTGTATGCTATTTACATATTTTAACCCTCTGATATTAACAGGTCTTCCTAATAGTACATAAATGATCTAGCCTGTGAGCAATTTGTTCCCGACTGCCACGGGCAGACGATCCTTTTAAAAGCAAGTGCCTAGTCCCCTCCTCTCTCCTCACTTTGGTTCTGCATTCCTGGAAACCTGCCTGGTGGCAAAGTCAGGCAGGAAAGTGGGCAGTGGATGTATGGGTGTGGATGCCATCAGAGAAACTCAGGAGGGAAGAAAGTTCTTGCCTGCGAGAGAAATCTCACTGCCCACTCTTTACAGGGACAGTAGGTAGTAGTTCTGCTGATCAGCATGTAATAGCCAGCTCTCAAAAATAATAATGATAATAATAACAAGCTCTGATCTGTATGTTTTGCCAATTTCCATAGAGTAAATACTCCGTGTGTGTGTGTGTGTGTGTGTGTGTGTGTGTGTGTTAGTAGGGGTTGAATCCAGGGGCATTCTACCTCTGAGCTATACCCCCAGTCCTATTTTATTTTTTATTTTGAAACAGGGTCTCACTAAGTTGCTGAGGCTCTCACTAAGTTACTGAGGCTGGCCTCGAATCTGCAATCCTCTGTCTCAGCCTCCCAAGTACTGGGACTACAGGCGAGTGCCACCACTGTTGGCAGCACAGTGGCCAAGCTTCCAACATCATGACACTGAACACAGAGTAGGGAAGAGACGCACAAAATCGACCCCCAGAGCCATGCTGTCCCTATGCACCATGAGTTGGGGGTCACAGGCCACCATCTAACCAGCCTCAGTCACTGCCTTAACTCCCATCTGCACATGGAGAAGCAAGACAGGGCCACAGGTGCATAATTATACTCTATTCTAGATGTTTTCCAAGATGCCAACACCCAGACCTCCTATTGTATTGGAGCTGGTAAGAAATCTCTGAGTCCGTTGCCCTTGCTGTACAAATAGGGAAACTGCAGCCCAGAGTGGGGAAGGATTTATGCAGGAGCGCACAGCAAGCTGGCATCGGCTGGGATGGAGCTCAACTCGCTTATTCTCAATCCATTGCTTTGTGTACCGTGACCCCTAAGACCCGAGGCATTCCTCCGCACTCCTGCCCGGCAGACGCAGTTCCCCTATGTGCTGTGAGGTCTCTCGCCTCACTGTCCCTGTATACACATACACGTGCGTGCTCGCGCGAGTGTTGGGAATCAGGGCCGGCGGGAGCCCAGAGCCCTGTGTGGTGATGGTTGCCAGGTAACAGGAAGGCATCATGGCAGGGAGCCTTCCTTGGCAGATATGGATAAATGGACGCAGCAGGGGCCAGAGCCTCCCTGGAGGAGGAGAGCATAGTAATGTCTGGTGGGAGGGTCCCATGTCAGAAATGAAGTATAGAACCCAAGGAGGGCTGGGGTATGGCTCAAAGGGTCCTTGAACAATGGCTGGTCCCTGCCCTCGTGGGCTAGTAGAAAAACTAAGACCCAAACCTGAGAAGCCCTGCGCCCAAGGTCAATCGCACCCTTGGATGTGGGAGGACCTGGGGTTCCTGCTGAACCCCAAGTGTGACAGAAGCCTCATAAGGCAAAAGTAGCCCCAAGTGCAGGGGGATTAATAATAACCTCTGCTGCCGCGGGTCTGGACTGAGCTCTGTGGTGCCATCCCTGCCACCACCAGCCCTCCCTCCCCATTCTGTCCTGGCCCTGGGGGAGGGTGGCCGAGCCAGGGAGCAGCGAGATGGATGAGAAGGAACGATGCTGACGTCACGGGGGGCCGTGAAGTTCCGAGGGGTCACTCGGCTGAACAGATGGCAGGCAGATATTGGTTTTAACTCGCACATGGTTGAGTAAATAATGTTTAAGTTTTCCTTGCCAGCCTGGGGAGCCGAGCAGATCGCGCCGAGTGGAGGCACCTCCACCTCCCGCCGCATCATCTGCTCTTCCCGGGGTTTTCATTTCCTACCCTGTTTGTGCTTTAGAGCATGGCTGGCTGGTCAGGAAGCCGGTGCCCTTGGAGGCAGGAGCGTGTGTGCGGAAAGAGGGAGGAGGGGTGGAGCGGGAGGCAGTCCGGCACTTTATTGCAATATTGCAGTGTGTGCCTGGGTAGTACCTGTCAAGCAAAATCACCATCAAGGGCATCACAGACCAATTGCGGGGGCTGGTGGTGTTTTAATCCTTGATAACCAAGAGCCTCGCAGGATGGCACGCCCCTTGGTCTGCCCATCCATATCTTTTCTGTGTCCGCTGATCAAAGACCTGGGTCTGGTGAAACTTGGAAGCTGGGATCCCGGGTTCTGATCCCAACTTGGCCCCTTACTGGTTTTGGCGCTTCCCTTGGTTCCTCGGATCCTCGGTTTCCCGTGTGTCCAATGACCCGGCTGTCCTCACGGGGAAGAAGTATTTGAATGAACGATGCCTGTGAGAATGGGGGAAGAGAAAAACAATGGAGGTGTACATGGTGGATCAGGCCAAAGGTTCTCGGGTGCCACAGAAATGGATTCACTCAACAATCATTTCTGAACCCTACTTGAGCAGACCCTGAGATACAGAAATGAATAAGGCAAGAGAAGAAACCCCCGTGGACAGATGGCAGGGGTCTAGGGAAGAGTGGGGGGGACAGAGGGAGAATTAATTAAGGAAACACTTCCATTGACGTTGTATACGTATGTGAAATGATCAATGCCAATCTCAATATCATGCACGGGGAAAGGGAGGGAGTGGAGAGGGAGTGGGG
Source organism: Glis glis (assembly GCA_004027185.1). NCBI lineage: Eukaryota > Metazoa > Chordata > Mammalia > Rodentia > Gliridae > Glis > Glis glis. The sequence goes on along the minus strand of PVJS01008260.1, from coordinate 9,843 downwards.
GTGGGGTGGCTCACCATGTAAGTGCCGTGCGCACGTATGTTCCTATCACTCTGCAGAACATTATGATGTGGGACTGCAATGCACCAATCAAAGTATATTAAAAAGAGAAAGAAATTAATGAGGCACGGCCATCCCCAAGGAGGTCACCTGTGAGAGGGCAGACAGGTAAGGACACAAGATCACAGCAGTGCGCCTGAGGTCTTTACAAGAGTGGGCTCTTGGGTCCCATTGTCCAAGTCACATCTCTTTGTTGCCTAAAAGCTAGTGACCCAGGCTCAGAACCTTTGTGCCTCAGCTCCCTCATCTGTAAAATGGGCATTATAATAGCTGCTTCTCTAGGCTGCAGTTAGGATGAAAAAAAATGCAAATGAAGTTAGGTAACATGGTGTCCTGACCCATGTCAAAAACTCAATGAATGTCCGCTGCTGTCACTGTTACCAAGGGCCTTGCCAGCAATAGCCCAAGATGTCAGAGAAGCACGGGAAGAAAACTTCATGTCAGCCCTGGAACCGTGAGGTCAGGGAGAACTAACTACCAGAAGTGGGGACCCCTGAGCTGAATCTTGAAAAACCAGTTAAGAATCAACCTAGAAAAAGCAAATTCATCCCACAAATACGAGGACTTGGGTAAGAATGAAGAGCAAGACAGACAGGTCTCTGCTGCTTCTGCCCCTCATTATAGACCAGAGATCCGCAAACTTTTCTATAAAGGGTCAACTGGTAAATATTTAAGTGTTTATGGTCTATAGGGCATTGGTCACAGCCATTCAGTGCTGCCATTGTAGTGTGAGAGCAGCCACAGATAACATAGAGATGAATGAATATGGCTGTGCTCCCACTGAAATCCAAACATCATAACATTTTCATGAAATAGGACTTTTCCCCCAACATTTAAAAATGTTAGAACCATGGGCTGGGGCTTCTGGATACCTTAGTTCAGTGGTAGAGCACCATCTTAGCAGGCACAAGACCTGGGTTCAATACCCAACACATTTATCACTACCCCCAAAAAAATTATTCTCCTCTCAGGCCACAAAAAAAAATAGTCATCAGGTGGCCAGGGTGGTCACAGTGTAGGATTTGTACAGGAAGGCACAGACTTGTCTGGAAAAAGAGAAGGAAGATGCAGAAACATGAACAGCGAAAGCTTGAGTTCATAAGGAACCTCCTTGTGATTAATTCACTATCCGTGGAACTGGCCTTGGTTTGATTGAAGGAAAATATTTGAAAAGGGATTCACCATGTAAATACCTTTTGTTATTTCTTTTAATATGTAGGGACAAAAGGAGGAATGTATTAACGCGTGCTGAAATGCTGAATCAGTCGTGGGCATTATTATCTACCAACACTAATGAGTCTATTTTTTGGGCAGAGGCTGTAACGGCAGGCTGTGTCCAGCGCCTCCAGGCACAGAACGTGCAAGTCTTCTTGCAGCTCTCTAATGAGTCGTTTCCACTCATCACAGCGGAAATGCTGGACTCTGCAGCCAGATCCCGCCTCCCCCCATTCTGCTAATGTCTGCCTTTGGGTGGTGTCATCAAAACAGGGTCAAAATGAAGACTCGGTTGAAATATGGACTCCCAAGTGGGGATTTCTAGCATTTGATGCTCTCAGTGATGGGTGGTGATGTGGCTCTTGGCTCCCTTCACTGCAGTTCCCTCACCCACCTTGTTGCATCGGTGGGAAAGAGAACTAGCTGTCTTGGAAAGAATTTATAAAATAAAAACAGTCAAAAAAGGCTTTCCTAAGCTGAGCATGATGGTGCACACCTATAGTCCCAGTCTTTGGGAGCCTGAGACAGGAGGATTGCAGGTTCAAGGCCAGTGTGCAGAAACTTACAGGGCTGGGGATGTAGCTCAGAGGTAGAAGCCCCTTGGCTTCGATCCCCAGTACTACCAAAAAACAAAAAGGCTTTCCTCCATATCCCTGGCTGGACAAATGGGATAGGGATAGAGGGAGACCTCCATGATTAGACAGCTGTGCCCAAGGAACCACTAGATCCTGCAGGTTGAGAAATCTGGAATTCTCCTTCCAACACACACACATACGTATCACACGCATGTGACATACACTCATATACACATACACTCCTTAGACTCTGTACACACCCCATGCGCTCACCACACATACCACATGCTCACTGTAATACAACACATGTGCACAACACATAACACAATACACACATAGCACACTACACATGCACACCCTACACTGCACTACACACACTATGCAAACATAACAAATACAATGCACACACACCACATATGCAAGTATGCATACAAACACAGCTCACATGCAAACACCACACACACAAACATACATGTTGTGTACGTGCACACATACACCGCACAAGAACACTACATGTGCATGCAACACACACACACACACACACACACACACACACACAAACAGCTCACAGAATTCTAAGCTGAGTAATCCATCAGCCATTCCTGGTCTAACTGGAGATTCATCAGTTAAATAAGTCCTTTTTTTGCCATTTTGCAGCTGTTGCTGTCTGCCTAATTTCAATCAATTAACTTTTACTTAAAAACATTAAGTTTCTTAATGCTGCTGCATTGGGCCAATTGTACAGTAAATTGTGAGTGTGAAGGAGACAAATCACTCAAATTTGCCTTCCTGGGGAACAAAGCCACCATTCGGGCTGAGCATCCTGATGACAGCCTGTCCGCACAGCACCCATCATGGGAGCGGGAGGCGCTTGGTGTGACTTCTGTGGGCACAGTGGCTTCTCCTTGGGGTGTGGGGGTGAGGTTGACTTTGAAACCAAGCACTGGAGATAAAGTGTGGGGCTTGAGAGGAGGTGAGGGAGGGGAGGACTCTGCTGGATGCCTGTGGGAGGTGAGAGAGAAGGGCCGTCAGGAGTGGAGGAATAAGAGCCATGGGGAGGCTCCGGCTGCCTTTTCATACGGTTGCCACATCTCCAGCCACACGGCCTCAAGCCAACCTGCAAACAGGACCTGATCCTAAAGTTTGTAAAGAAGCCGGGTGTGGTGGTGCACGCTTGTAATCCCAGTACTTTGGGAGGCAGAGACCGGAGGATCCGGGTTCAAGGCCAGCCTCAGCTCTCTCTCTCTCTTTCTCCCTCTCTGTCTCTCTCTCTCTCTCTCTCTACTTAGTGAGGCCCTCCGCAACTTTGTGAGACCCGGTTTCAAAATAAAGTATAAAAAAAATAGGGCTGAGGGTGTAGCGCGGAGGTAGAATGCCCCTGGGTTTAATCCCCGGTACCGCAAAAAAAAAAAATAAATAAAGTTTGTAAAGAACACGGTCTTTAAATTTCATCTGCACACTTGGCATAGTCGGCCAGGCCCCACAGGTCCAGCCCTGCCACCACACTGTCCCTCTCTCAGCCACCCTGGCCGTCTTGCCTCAGGTCGGGGTCTTTGCACCACCCCCTCTGCCTTCAGTGTTCTCACTCCAGAGAACTGGCTCCTTCTCACCATCCAAGGCCCTGCTCTCCCTCGAAGGAGCACAAGCCCCGCTCAGGCACCGTCTTCTCACTCGCTGTTCTCACTTATCTACAGCTAAAATGTCACTTCTTGTCTTGTTCACGGTGAATCCCCGTGTCTGAAGCAGTACACGACACATAGTAGGTGCTCAACAAACTTTTGCTGACGGAATGAATGGAAGTCCTCAGCTTGGTATCTGAGCCTTCAGTGATTCCTAGCCTCCTGGCTTTTGGCCTCCGTGTTAGTCAACTTTCTGTTAGTATAACAACTACCTGAGACAATCAACATATAAAGAGAAAAGGTTCACTTTAGCTCTTGGTTTCAAAGGTCCTAGTCCTTGATCAGCTGGCACCACTGCTTTTGGGCCTGTGGCGAGGCAACATGTCATGGCGGGGACACACAGAAAAGCCAGACGTCATGGCAGGGAAGTAAAGAGAGGAAGAGGAAGGAGTGGGGTTCCACAGTCTCCTCCAAGGGCACGCCCCCAGTGACCTCAAGACCTCCCAGTAGGCCCCACCTCTTAAGGTTTCTAGCACCTCCCAGTAGTGCCAGGCTGGGACCAAGTGTCTACCACATAGACCTTTGGGGGACACGTTAGATACAAATGATGTATCTCCAGGAGTTCACTACATGTTGCTGTGCTATAGTGGAGTGGGCCTCCTCTCCACCCCAGATGCCTGCTGCTTCTCAGCCTTCCTGCTATTGTCCTAGCCAGGGCATGACATGCCCTGCCCCACTCCTCATTTATGACTCCCTCCAACACACATCCTCATGCTGCAGTTTCTCCTCCACCAGGAAGCCTTCCCTGAGCACACCAACCTCCAGGAAGTTTCTCCCTCTGAGCTTTAGTACCATGGACCCTCCACCCACAGATTCTCCTCGCTGATTGGTCCAGCCTTGTAACTACCCAGGAACCTTTCTGCAGTCCAGATCTCAGCAGCCCCTCTGTAAGCCTCAAACTCAGGAAGCCTGGGAGGACCCGGCCATTGGCCTCTTTCCAGCTCCCTCAGTGGCTCTATCAGTCAGTCTTAGAACTCTGGTCTAGGGGCTTTGCTTGTTCCTGCGTTCCTGTCAGACCCTCCCAGCGAGACAACAAGCAGCTGGAAGATCATGTCTGTTATTTAATACTTGGCACATCCCGGCAAACAGTCAGCGTCTCATGAATGCCACTTAAGGAAACACCGGCTGGGGAGCCAGCAGGGCCTGCTACGTATGGAGGAGCCTGGTGCTGGCCCCACAGTGACAGGAGGCACAGGAGACATTTGGTGTCGGTGGACTGCGGTTGAGTCCTAGCTCTAACAGTTACCAACAGGGTCACTTTGGGCGGCCCGGTTCACCCCCTAAGCCTCGTTTACTCCATCATGGAGTGCGGATAATAAAAGCCTCTACCTCATGGGGTACCACGGAGGGTAGTGCCTGGCAAAGTGCTCAGTGAACAGGGCTCCTCGTTCTTGATAAAGCTAGGTTTTTCCAAAGAGGCAGAGGGCTCCTGACCCCTCCGCGAGCGTCCGGAGCTGACTCGGCAGCACACAGGATGCCGCGGTGTTCTGCTGGCCCAGCTCCTCCACCTCCCGCTGCCCATTCCTCCACCCCGGGCTCAGGTCAGGGGTCGACGGGGCAGCTGCAGAAGTGTGCACCATGCCTGCGGTGCCCCCAGGCCTCAGCCCCCACCTACCTGCCAATCATGCCACATGGCTGCCCCTGCCCAAGGAGCCCCTGCGCTGCAGCCTCGCAGCACACGCAGGGCTCACACATGCTCTCCCGGTCGCCCGGCATGTGGCCCGTGTGCTGCGATGGCACGGTGCCCGCTCCCGGGCACTGCTCGGCCAGTGCAGGGCCAGGCAGATGGCAGCAGGTGGGGGCCAGGACGGAGTGAGAGCTCCTGCTGGTGCTGGAGGTGTGGGTTGGGCGGAGGCGGCCTGGAAGGAAGGGAGCTTGGCGGGCAGGCAAGAGATGCTGTAATGGTGTGTCTGCGGAGCAGCCTCCCGCACCGCAGATCCTGGCTGGGTTTTCCCGGAGGCTGGCTAAGCCAGCCCTACTCATGACATCAAGGCCATCAGCTGGTGAACTGAAGCTTGCAGGTAAAGGTGATTCTGGGAACGAGAGTTCAGGGATGTGATATTCTTCTGCTTCCGGTTCTGAAACCCATCTCTATTCCAGTTCAATTCAATCAAATTCAACAGTATCCACTCTAGCCCCATCCCCAGAGACCAGAGTGGGGCTCCATTGACGGCTAGACTGATGTCAGAAGAGCTATGGGGTTTGGTCCCAGCCCCGCTGCTGGACTAGCCATGCCCCAGCCTCTCAGAGCATGGCCGATGCCTCCAGGTGATGGGGCTACAGCGATGATTAAGAAAGATCATTGATGTGCATGACCTTGACAAACTGTAGGGTGCCTTGGACATGGTGGGGTTAGCCACATGATTCTAAGAAGTTAGGAAGTCAACTGATTAGCTGATGACGAAGGGGCACTGTTGAGGATAATGCCTGGCAAAAAGCCAGGTGTGGCGGCGCATGCCTGTGATCCCAGAACTCGGGAAGCTGAGACAAGAGGATTGCAGGTTCAAGGCCAGCCTATGAGACTTAGTGAGGTCCTCAGCAACTTAGTGAGACCCTTTTTCAAAATAAAAAATGAAATAGGGCTGGGGTATAACTTGGAGGTAGACTGTCTCTGGGTTTAATCCCCAGTGCCACACACACAAAAGTCAACTGGGCATCATTGATTTCTGATTTCTCCAGGCATCACTGACTTCATCTGAAAAATGGGGTCAGAAGAGTTCTTAACCCCCCAGGATCCTGAGGGGGTAATGAGGTCAGTAAGCACAGGGCCTGTGACACAACAAGATGTTCAGTTCTACCATTCTTCCAAGAAGACTGCAGGAATCAAGGACTGACCTCCCTCAAGCAACCATCTGAAGAGTGGGCACATTCCATTCAACATAGCCAGCAACCATGGCTAACACTCAGTACATGAGATACACGATGCTCATCTTCAGGGTTCTCTGTTGCATTTAACCCTCCCAGTAACCCTGAAGGGAGGGTATATTATTTCTCTTTTTTTATGTTTTTATTGGTGCATTGTAGTCTCACATCACAATGAGTATCAGTTTGGTGTTAACATACATGCACACAGCTCTTGGTGTCCCCCCACCCCCCCATGTAGCACTGAGAATGATGTTGGTATAATCTCATATGTACACATTGTTTATGACAGTAATTCCATGGATTCACTACTTTCTTACCCTTCCCCTTCCCTTGTACCCCTTCCCTTGCACCACTGAGGGTTCTCCATTGTCATTGGAGTCCCTTTTGTGTCCCCACTACTCCCTAAGCTCCTGCTGTGCCAGGTGTCCCTGCCTCCCTGATTGTCTGAAACACCAGGGAGCAGAGGATAGTGGGGTGGGGAGTCCTGGCTCTGGCCCAACGCAGACTCCCCGAGGAGAGCTCTGGCAACAGAGGAGAACCCGAGAAAGAGGACTGTCGCCTGGGCTGCTCCCGCCTGCCTTCTCTGACGACAATGGAGCACAAACTCTGGGTCGGCACGACCTGCTGAGGGGAGAGGACTGCCCGCCTCTGGCGGCAAACTCCTGCGGTGCAAGGAGTCACCGAGTCACTGCTCTTCAACTGAGACACCTACAGGGCACCCACAGCCCAGGGAACGAGGGCCACTGCCCGAGTCCCCGAGCCCCTCATCTGCGGTCCGAGCAGCACCAGCAGCGAGGTCTTTTGGTTCCCCGACTGGTGTCTCCAACTCCTTACCAGCGCCAGGGCCTGGCACGCATCCTCCTGAAAGGCCCTTCTGTACAAATTATGCACTTGCTGTGTTGGAAGCAGAAGAAGAACAGGGATCTTTGGAGATGTTAGAGTCTGCAAGGCTGAAGACACCACCCCGGAGAGCGAGGGCCTCCGACCCGCACAGCAGCACAGGCCTGCGGCGGGCAGCTCAGGGGCTACGGTGTTCTCATGGTACCCTGCACACCCCATCACTGCTGACTCACGCCGGGGCACAGAGGAGCTACATGGAATTCCAAGTCATCTTACTTTGCTCTCAAATAGTTCTGTTTCCTTTCATTCTTCTCCAGCCGTGCTTCTCCCCTGTTCCAGAATAACCCTGCTATAAAGCACAGGTTCTAATGAGTGGCTGTGTGATCTTGGACAAGTTACTTGTCCTCTCTGGACTTTGGTGTCCTCACTGTTAAGCAGAAATAATAAAGCCGACCTCATAGAATTGTGATGATTTCATGTGATAATACATGTAAGGCAATCAAACAATGTCTAACAGAGAAGCATTTAATAAAGTCTTCTTGTTGTTACCTTTAGTTAAGGAATTTATATTTAATATAATAAATACATCCTGAAATCCCAGTGGGTAACAAAGAAGGTTTATTTCTTTCCCACATCACAGTCCACTGGAGGTGTCCTTCCCACAGTGATTCAGGGACCGGGACTCCTTCCGTGATACGGCCACAGCCGCAGTCTCATTTATTCAGCGGTTGAAAGAGAGATGGGGGCTCTGCTGTACCTCTGATGTGAGGCAGCCTGGTCTGGAAGCAGGTCATGCCCGCTGACCACAGCTCAATCACATGGTCTTGCTAACTACAGAGAATGCTGGGAAATGTAGTCCAGCTGGGGGAAGAGGCTTGTTGAACAACTGGTCTTGGCCAGTTATTCTTTTTTGGTCATCATGCCACATAGTCCCCATGTCCACTGATAAGGCCCTCACCCTGTTGTATCTCTCTCTCTCTCTTTGGTGTGTGTGTATGTGTGTGTGTGTGTGTGTGTGTGTGTGTGTGTGTGTTACTAAAGATTGAACCCAGGGGCATTCTACCTCTGAGCTATACCCCAACCCTTTTTTAGATTTTTTGTTTTGAAACAGGATCTGGCTAGGTTGCTGAGAGTGTAGCTAAGTTGCCAAGGCTGGCCTTGAACCTGTGAGCCTCCTGTCTCAGCCTCCCAAGCACTGGGGTTACAGGAGTGCTTCACCATGCCCAACTCTGTTGTATCTCTTTACCCCACCCTTGCTTCTCTCCAATACACAGCAATGGGAATACCCGATGAGGGCCCCAAAGATGTGTATTGAGACATGAACACCAGAAACATTTTACTGTGACTACATTTCATTGTAGGCAAAATCCACACTAAATTTATCTTCATATTGCCATCCCCTAACATTGTTCCAGGGATATAGTCAGTAGCTAAGAAATGCTAATATATTGAATCCATGTCTTTCTTCCAAAGATATTCTCAATTATCTGATAATTAGTCTGGTCCACACAAGCATGACAATAAATAGCACTGTCTGTTGGTCAGCTTTTTGTTACTGTGACAAAATACCTGAGATAAATCAGTCTACCAGGAGGAAAGGTTCATTTTGGTTCACAGTTTTGGAGGTTATGGTGCATGGTTGGTTGGCTCCATTGCTTCCGGGTCTGTGGTGAGGCAGAACATCATGGTGGAGAATTCGTGATGGAATAAAGTTGTTCACCTCATGGCAGCTGGGAAGCAAAAGAGAGAGACGAGAAGGGGCCAGGATCCCAATATCCCCTTCAAGGGCACACACACACCCAATGACCTAACTTCCTTCCACTAGGCTGCACCTCCTAAAGGTTCCATGACCTTCCAATAGCACCACAGGCTGGGGACCAAGCCTTCAACACCCTGGTCTTTGGGGGACATTCAAGACCCAAACTATAAGAGGACCTCAGCTGCAGCATCAGAGAGATATTTGGGAGTGGTGGGGAGTGTGGTGAACTAGTGACACATGCTAACTGAAAAGTCAGCTGCTACTTAGTACTAATTATGGCCCTTTAGGAGCCAACTATTACCAGACCTTTTATTTATTTATTTATTTATTTATTTATTTATTTATTTATTTAGCGGAACTGGGGATTGAACTCAGAGGCATTCTACCTCTGGGCTACACCACCAGCCCTATTTTTTTTATTCTTTATTTTGAAACAGGGTCTCACTAAGTTGCGGAGGCCTAAGTAGCTGAGGCTGGCCGCGAACCTGTAATCCTCCTGTCTCAGCCTCCCAAGTACTGGGATTATAAGCATGTGCCACCATGCCTGGCTCTTGTTTTGTTTTTAAAGCAAGAATGTGGAGTTTTTATGTGCAATCTCCTGATTCTTTAAATATAAATTTCACGTTGTTTAAGACTAAAAAAATTTTTTTAAATCTGCAAAAATGCAGTGCACGGGGAAAACATACAATGTGGGCCAAACTGAACATGTTTAGGGCAACACCAATCCAAAGCTATCGCCTTGCAACCTCTGCTATAGACTGTGTCTACAGATGTAGATGAAAAGATGGCATAGCAATTTCACTGGCCCAGATTGCTGGGTATTAAAACAAACAAAAGAAAAACTCCACGGAGA
>PVJS01008259.1:0-53665 GCA_004027185.1 Glis glis | reverse complement strand
GCTTGCCGGGCGTGGTGGCGCACACTTGTAATCCCAGTACTTTGGGAGGCGGAGACCGGAGGATCTGGGTTCGCGGCCAGCCTCAGCTCTCTCTCTCTCTCTCTCCCTGTTTCTCTGTCTCTCTCTGTCTCTGTCTCTCTCTCTCTACCTAATGAGGCCCTCCGCAACTTCGTGAGACCCAGTTTCAAAATAAAGTATAAAAAATAGGGCCAGGGGTGTAGCGCGGAGGTAGAATGCCCCTGGGTTCAATCCGCGGTACCGCAAACAAACAAACAAACAAACAAACAAACAAACAAAAAACAGCAGCAGTAATTTTGGAGGCCCACATAAGTACTCTTTATCCTTTACTTACTTTTTTTTTTTGCACTTTCCTTTGAATCTGGGTGTCTTACTTTTCTGGAATTATATACAACTACAGAGAAAGGATGAAATCACAGTATTTATGTTAGACTTGCAGGCTTCACATGCTTGCCTCTTCTCAGTGTGTCTTCTGCTCCATCCCCTGTGTTGAAAATGAATAGTGGAAACTCCCAGCCTGTGGGAAAACATCTGCCCAAAGCATCCTGGCCCACCTCCCACCCTGACTCTCTCATCTTGCCTGAGGCAGAGTGGTTGGTAGTTTGGCCTTTTTGTGTTTATTTTCCTTTTCATGTCCTTGTTTGTTAATAAAACCTTTGAGCAGAGCAGGTGTCCATGTCACTTGGGCTAGACATGAGGTGGATGTGGGTCACTCCCGTGTGCATTTGTTTCTGCCCTGACAAGAAGAGGCTGCAGGACCGTTCCCTCACATTGTCATTTCCTGGCCAGTCATGACCCACCATCCAACAAAGCCCAGTTAAAAGAATAACAGCTCAAATTGATTTTTTAAAAGGGGGGTATCTACTTTCTAAGCTGCAGCTTTTACTGTAGTCTTGATCTTTTGATCTTCATGCCAGCTCAGTGTCATTCTGCTTTCTTCCTGGAACATTGAAGCCTGCAAAACCAATTTCAATCTCAAATATTAGGGTCACATCCACCCTTCCAACAATACAAGAGCACCCACCCTTTAGCTTTATGTCTCTAAGGGCTTCTGAAACTCACACACAATTCCATTCCCAGGAAACACATGCTGTTAGGACATAAGGAACACATATCTTATTGAGGAAACGCTTGACCTGTTGCACCTTATCATAATGTTGTATTGTATTGTGTTTATAATGCACATGGTAACCTTCTTACTTCATGGAAACGACTGTGCGTGATTCACTTTATATCCTCTATGAATCTTAGTGTAATGCTAGTATCTCATAAGACCTAAATAAAAGTGAGCCAGAAATCAATGAGTGTGGTAATGATTGAAGGAGAGCATGAATTAATGCATGGCTAAATAAATGAGTGGAGAAATCAATGACTAAGTGAATGTATATCAACAGGTTATTAAAATTGGATTTCTTTTGAAATACAAGGGACTAAGAGATGTGTTTTATACATAACCAGTTATTTTTATGTACTTATTTTTAAACAGAGAAGGCCGAGCTGCTCTGGTTTCATCTTTTGGAGTATTTAAATACTTGACCATGTATGGCATAATCCAGTTTATTGGAACATCACTGCTTTACTGGGTATGAACCAAGATCATTCCCTCCCGGTTACTTTTGCATTTCAATCTCTGGTTTATTCTTTGAGGCGTGGCTATTACACCAGATTTAAGGTTTTATAAATAAAGGACATTTCTTGAAGTTGGTGCCTATGAACTTGGCACCTGCTATAATAGTGCATAAAACATGGAGCTAGAAATAAGTAGGTGTGGATCAGTTTTCTAGGTTGTTGTTTTTCTCTATATAACCTGAGACTCTTGACCTTTCCAAGCGCCTGTTTCTTCTCTTTGGAGTATAAAGAGAGCTTCAGAGCAGCCTAAATATAACCCAGCAGGAAGTGGATCAGTCTCCAACTGTGGAATATTTTTGGCAAACAACTGAGAAGAGATAAAAAGGAAGAGAATTTGGATTTGGTTTTGGAGGATGAGAATGCTAAAAATCTCCCATGCTGGAGCTTTCCTCCCGAACTTATCCAGAATTATACAGTTAGACATATCATTAGTAAAGGATTAGCAAAACCGAAAACGACTCAAAATCAAATGATAATAACCATTTAGGAGTCAATTAACTGTAAAGAAGAACTATATATAGGTTGAAAGTAATCTTCATTAGTCTGATCATAATTTGTCTACAATAAATTACTCAACAGACTCAAAGAATATTTTGGGGAAAAGAGCTATTTTATTGCTTTCCTGTGAGATTTAAGAGGTGAATGAGAGGACCACAAACTACAGGGCATCTGGTGGGCTATTGCTTCACACATAGAGAACTAAAGGGCAGCCAGGTATGGGAGGAGGGAAGGGGTGGGAAATAAGACTGGACCAAAGTCAGGAGACCTGGGTTCAAGTTCTGCCTCCATCCAAAAAACAAATTAGATCTTACCCTTGGAAAATACCTGCCTCTGGACCCTTGGACTGGCTGATTTTCAAAGTCCTCTGTCAGTCTATGGAAACTACTCTTACAATGAAAACTGAAGCTGGTGTTGGAAATTTCTCCCTGCTCCATCTCTATCTGCATATATGGAATTTTACCAATCTAGGGGGAGAGGGAAAGGATGTGAGAAAGAAATGAAAGAACTGTAGATGAGGAGGGACACTGAGGAACCAATTGCAGCTTTTCAAAAAGGTGAAAGCAGAACTCATCTCTGTGGATGGAGTTAAAATCAAAGTCCCCTGAGAAGTCATTCATTGTGATTGTCTAGACCTAAGTAAGAGTGTCCTCCAAGGACCTTGATCCAGAAACTCTGGGCCTTTGGTTCACCTTCTAAGAGGCCATTCATATTTTTTATGTGCATAAATCAGTCTGGAATGTGTTTAGGCCTTGACTTTAAATTTCCCAAGGTAATTTTCAGGCTTTAATATCTTATGCTGAGACCTCAACCACCCGGGCTAAGAGGACAGCTGCCAGAATGATTGTGGCCGGCTGATAGGAGGGTGGTTCCATACTGTCTGCCTCTCATAGCTAATACAGAATTCAGTTAAATGCTGGGAAAACAGTGATCTGGCCCCATTCCATCCAAGGAGATGCTAATGACAAGTCATTTTATTCCTGAAGAAGGGATAAAAATAATAATCACCTCTTAAAAAGAGTTTTGGGAATGATAAAAATGCTATGATGACAGACATCAAACATGTTTACTTTTCTTTCTTTTTCAGCAGCTACAGCTCTTTGGGAATTACCAGTATCTTATGCAAGATGTAGCCATTACTTTGATGGTCTGTTTAACAAGTAAGCTCTTTAGCAAAATAAACTGTATTATTTATATTTGACTGTGAAATTCTAGAAATACTTGCACAAATAAGAACTTCTAAGAAAATGGTGCCCTAATTACTAGCACCTCATTGACTATGAATTTTCTGGAAGTGATGTTGGGGCTGAGTTGAGGCTTGAAGTCCCCAGACTTGGCAGTAAAATATCCTGATAACAAATAAGTTTTAGTCTCCAAAACTTGTCAATGTATTCTGAGTTCTTTGTAGTCTTATATCTGGTATGTAGAAAAATAAATAAGAAATCTAAAAAGGGAATTTTTTTAAATTCAAAGGTCACTGTCCATTTCTCAGCCATGCTTCACATTGTCATGAAACTAGTGTTTTTTGGCTTTTGGTTTGTCCTTGACACGTGAAAACAAATGCTAACATTTTATTCTAGTGGAATTCTCTCAAAAGCAAGGTGTGGCTTACAGCGGCTATTGCTCATTTCCTTCCTTTGAGTTGACACTGACAAAGTATTTCCGATCAAGGAACTCAGGGCTTGCTACTAACTCTTAATAAGTGAGAAAGGTGACGGCCACAACAGAGAGCAAGGAAAAAGAATGGCTTTGTCATCCTCTTTTCTTTGTTCAACAATGGAGTGTTATGAAAAGTAACAGATAAAGTATCAGGCAATGCAGGATATTAATAACCTTGAGAATTTCATGTAGCATCTTAAAACATGAAACTGATATTGAAGTCATTTATTAAATCCACCAAATGACAAAATTTACCAGTATCGGAGATATAAGTGATACCAGGTTTGATTATTAGGGTTGAAATGTCTATTCATAGTCCATTAAATGTTTTTCTACATATTATTAATATTCATGTAACTGAATAATTTTAATCAATGATATTGCTTCTATAATGTTGGATATTTTTAAGCAATTTGCATGACTTATTTGTGAATGAAACAAAAAGGAAAAAGGAACCCAAGGAAGCTCTAAGAACTAAGCTAGCTGGCCATAGTATAGAGGTAAAGGCCATGGCCCTTCTCCACCACTCCCTATCTCTGTGACCTCAGGCAAGTTATTTAAGAAATAATCTCTTCATATGAAATGTCCTTATAGGGTTCTGAAGATCAAATAAAATGATGCCTATGAAGTATACATCACAGTGCAGAGAGCACTAAGCACTTGTATGAGCTGAATGCTCTCACACTACACCTCTCCTCCTCTTCTTCTTTTTTTTTTTTTTTTTTGTTGCAGTACCAGGGATTGAACCCAGGGGTGTTCTACCTCCGCGCTACACCCCCGGCCCTATTTTTTATACTTTATTTTGAAACCGGGTCTCACAGAGTTGCGGAGGGCCTCACTAAGTAGAGAGAGAGAGAGAGAGAGAGAGAGAGAGAGAGAGAGCTGAGGCTGGCCGCGAACCCGGATCCTCCAGTCTCCGCCTCCCAAAGTACTGGGATTACAAGCGTGCGCCACCACGCCCAGCCTCTCTTCTTCTTTGAGGGCATTGACTCTCTTGATGAGCACCTGAAAAGAATCAGAATGGACTAGAGGTAGACTCCTGTCAGTAAGAACCTAAAACATGGGCAGCAGTTCTAGCCTTGCCTTGGAATTGCTACATGAACTTGAGCAAGTTTTTTTTGAGCTTTTCACACCTAATTAGTTATGGATCCGACTCCCAGGGAGGTGGAGCTACTTCACTCTTTCCCATGACAATAGCCTGTCCACTCTCGCGCCAGCTGGTCGCCCTGTGAAACTCAGCCTCTCCGTGGTGTGGGCTCAGTGGGAGTGTTGGGATGACTCTGGGAAGGGCCTCAGAAGGGGGACAGATCAGAAGCACAATGGTCTATCAAAAGGACACTACTTTATCCAATTATTATGCAAAATCGTGTAGCTGGTTCAGTAACTGGGCTGAACTCGGAGGAGATGGGTGAAGGTGAGGGTAGAAACAGGAGACAGGTGGTTTTGTTTTTTTGTTCCTTACCCTCTATCTTCAAACAGGCTGTTTTCCCATCCCTGCAAACTCAGCCATCCCACAGGCAGGTCATTTCCTGATCAATTCCAGGTATTAAAATAATCTCATCTTTAGATATGAAAAGTCCAGATGCTGTAAATTAATATTTTTTTGTCCTGGGAATTGAACCCAGGGGCATTCTGCCTCTCAGCTACATCCCACCTTTCTTATTTTTTATTTTGAAACAGGGTCACACTAAGTTGCTGAGGCTGACCTTGGACCTGAGATCCTCCTGTGTCAGCATCCCAAATACTGGGACTCTAGGTGTACACCACCACCCCCACTAGTTTTGCTTCCTCTAGAACAAGCCTGACCCAGGGCTTGGAGCTAGCAGTAGGAGAGAAGCCCATGTCATCTTCTTTATTTCCTTTGTATCACTCTCCAGCCCTGCTTCAGGGTCTCAGAGCAACACGAGCACAATGCTTCTTACCTAAGTGGGGGCATTGGAGCTTCCTCCTGTCTAATGCTGTCTACATGGCAAGCATCTGACCTCAGGTCATTTGTGTGGGGTTCATTGGTGAGTCCTTCAGAGCTTCCCTGTGGCTTGGTCTGGACTGGACCACTCTCCAATGTGGGCTTTGCTTTCCCAGGCCCCTCGGGAATATTTTCTGCAACTGCCCTCTAGTGGCAAACACCACAGACTGTTCAGGCTGTGCCGCTGGGCAGATCCCTGTGGAATAGCTCCAGCCTGGCTGATCTCTATGGCTTCTCCTTGACCCGCCAGGTAGTAGACATGCAGTTTGCTTTCACTCACTGCTTCCCTCTCTCCCTTCTATATTTCAATAGAGGAGTGA
The DNA here is from genome assembly GCA_004027185.1 of Glis glis. NCBI lineage: Eukaryota > Metazoa > Chordata > Mammalia > Rodentia > Gliridae > Glis > Glis glis. Next base: position 47,575 of record PVJS01008259.1, on the reverse strand, counting down.
GAAAAGCCAAAATCTCTCCTCAAAATCACTTCCGGTGTCTCTGAGAGTGGTTCTTCTAACTTCTCCTTATTGGGTTGTGGTGATGCTATAAAAATGATAGTTCATGCTACTCCTAAAAATTCCCTTTAAAGAATCTCTTGATAATCTCTACATCTTGATAATTTCTACAGCATTCTCTTATAGAGTCAGCACATAGTTAATGGACAGAGCGAGGGCATGTATGTGGTTGAAGGAGTGATATGGAACTCCCTTCCAGGGGTCTATGGAGACATCACGATCATCTCTCTTCACACTAAATTAGCACTTACCATTCAATGTCCTCAAGTAGCAGCTCAGAAACTCTTCTTGCAACAGGAAAAGCACCATTCAACACCGTCTTACGCGAGCACTCTTGTCTTACTCTCCGTTAGCCACATGGGTGTCTGGGGCATAAAAAGGCTGATGGCTGATCACTCAAGTTCAGAGTTTAGTGGGGGATTCACATATATGAATGAATGGGACACAAGTCAAAAGTGATAAGTGGCCAAAAATAGCAGATGCTTTGGGAGTTCAGAGAAAAGAGTGATTGTTTCTGATAATGTGTGTTTAGGAGGAGACTTCAATGGAGAAAGGAGAGAGATGCTGGGATGGCTTTATGGAAGTAGCACTCGTACCAACATAGGAGAGATGGATAGATTTAAAAAATCTTTTGCATTTCAAGTAGAAGGAAGAAGCCCTAGCAGAAGAGAGCTGATGAATATGGAGTGTGTGTTTTTTCAATTTGACCATACTGTAGGTTTGTGGAAAGAAGCAGCAAGAGATACAATTGGAAAAATTGTGTTGGTTCAGAACACAGAGAGTCTTGACTGCCAGGCTGAGAACCACAGGGATTCATCTGCAGCCCTCAGGAGTCATTGACAACTGGATGTCATCAATATGAAATGACTCCCCTCAAGGCTCCTTACAATTCCAAGTTCCCAGGTTAAGTCTTAGTACTGGGAAAAGACAATAACATCATATATTTAATTTATATACTTATCTATATATACCCTGCCTTGTTCTCAGGAGATTTTAAGGCAACATACAAATGTAACTAATAAGACGAGATATAATATGTTAGAGAATCAAGGAGAAACATAGGGTAAAGTCAGGAGAGAATTCAGTTAGGAAAATGTATTTCTTGAACTCCAGTTTGACCCTAATCTTTGCAGCAGCCATCTTGAAGAAAATTTGTGTTCACAACGTCCCTGTCCTCAACAAGATCCCTTCAGACTAGATAAAAATATAGAGGAGGAAGGCAATTGAGAATATAATTCCCCAGCTGTGCATGGTGGTACATACCTGTAATCCCAGTATTTGAGAAGCTGAGACAGGAGAATCACAGGTTCTAGACCAGCCTCAGCAACTTAGTGAGACTCTCAGCAAACTAACAAGACCCTGTTTCAGAAACAAAATATAAAAAGGGCTGGGGGTGTAGTTTAAAGGTAGAATGCCCCTTGGTTCAATCCCTAGCACACCACACACGCACACACACACACACACACACACACACACACACAGAGAGAGAGAGAGAGAGAGAGAGAGAGAGAATGTAATTCTAAAATAAAGAAAAAACAAACAAACAAAACCTGAGAACAGAAACTCTGAAGCTCCTGGGCCCAAGGAAAGCTAGAACACCAAAGGGTCAAAATGGAGGTAACTTTATTTCCAAGCAGCCATCTTCTCTCTTTTTTCCATTCTTATTGTTTTAATGACTTCTACACATTCACTTTACAAATGTACCCAAAAGGTGACACTAGAACTGAGTCTCCACAGCCTTTCTGCTTTTCTTCCCATAGTTAGTGAGCTCAGCCTCTTATTGTCCCACTTGCAAATCTTTTAGAGACCTAACTTGGCTGAGCCCCTACCACCAAGCCAGTCATTTCCGTGAATGATGGTGGCGTTGTGCAATTCAGCTTCATTTAGCCTGAATACTCCAGCAGATGGAAGGAGGCAGCATCCAGGGCAGATCAACCCCCTCAGGACTCTAGTGTCTCCTCATCTTTTCTGGGTGATCCTCTTGGATAATCCGATGGTAGACACAGATCTTTTCACCTTAGCAATTTCATGATGCACACTCAGAATTTGGCGTGTAGTTTAGGTGGGTTCTTGAAATCTGACTTACATGATTTGCAATGTTCATAATATAAAGTAAATCAGCTATATGGCATCCAAATGATGCCAAACAATTAAAAAGTGTAGTTTGATAATAGAATTTGAAATGTTAAAGTCTTCCCACATAGCAAGCCCATGCTGGATTTAGTAAGGGACAAAAGAGGAACAAGGCAGGATTTCTTCCCTCAGGGAGCTCACAGTCTGCTGAGTACATATGTAAGCAACTAGATTTAATGTGAGATACCCTCCATCATAGCAGCAGTGTGAATAGTGTGCTATGGGAAAGCAGAGGAGGGGATGATTAATTCTGAGTAAAATATTTCACGAGTTTGCATTCCTCTGCATGTAATCTGACAGCATACATCATCATCATTGTAAGGAAGTGTGGACAATTCAGAAAAGTTCTTCTGGCTATGTATAAACAGCACTACCATCCAAGCTGGTACTCCAGGGCTCCTCATTGTGCTCTTTTTAATTTATGAGATCCATCATACTGCAATGTGCTCAGAGCAGAGAACACAGGGCTTTACAGTCAGACAGACCTGAGTTCACATCGTCACCCTGACACTAACTCCTTTGAACCTCAGTTTCTTCATCTGTAAAACTTGCCCATTTTGCATTGCTTTTTAAGGAAATAAAGATAAAATTTATAAGATATTTGATACAATCTCTGGAGCCTAATAAGTGTCCTAAAATGGTAGTCACTTTTTATTTTATTTACAGTTAGGAATAGATACTCCCTGTTAGAAGTATTAGGTGTCTTTAATATGGAAGAAGTCAAAGTACTCTGTGTAATGATATCAATCAGCTATTGCCAAAATACTGCTGCTTAACAACCCATCCCCCAAATTCAGTGGGTTACACCACCAAGCAGTTATTCTCCCCATTCATGGGCTGATAGGTTGACTGTCATTCGGCGATCTGGGTTGCTCAGCTGAGCCACTATGCTTTATATTGTGGATTAGTTGATCTTGGTGATGCTACAGGGTTTGATTCAAGTCTACTCTGCACTGACTAAATGGACAGACAGGGTATATTCTCACTGAGAGTCACAGAGAGCAGAGCCAGAGAGCCAGGCAAGTGAGGCATGAATGCTGAAAACCAGTGTTAACATTTCTTTGGCTAGACAAAGTCACACAGTGAAACCCCAAACTAATTCCATCTCTGTGAGGCCAATAATTCAATGTACCACAGTTCTTGTGTTAAAAAAAAAGTAAAAAGGTCAGAAACTATGATGAGCATGTGAGAGAGAAGACCAAAGTGGTAGAGACCAAATGCAGAGAGAAATAGACTAACCTCTGTCCAGCACCCACAGCCTCTTCATGAGCTCCGTAGCCACAATCCACCTCGGACACTGAAGTGCAGAGAGAACTCCACACACTGTAGCCTCTGCCTTCTGTGACTTAGGAGCATGGCCTCTTTGCATAGTCAGCAGCCCTGACCATTGTCCATGTTGTTTGCCCCTTCTTTGTGTACCCAAGCAATGACTTCTGGCACCAAGTAGCAAGACATGGCCAAAGAGCACAGGTGAGGGGCAGCCTCTGCAAGACTGCCCTCACTCAGTCATAGGTTTGGGGGTCTCTATGCCTCCTGCTTTCGACTAACTGGGTACAAATTTAGGGCTGCCTATTACCACTCAGAGTCAATAACTACAACAACTCACAGCTATAACAACTCACAGAACCCACGCAAGAACTATACTTACGATTCCAGTTTTATTTATAGCAAGGGGATCCACATCAGATCAGAAGGGAGAGACATGTGGGGCTGTCTGGAAAGGATCGTGAATGTGACTTCCATTGTCCTTTCCCTATGGAGTCCTGCCAACCAGAGAAGCTCAACTGAGCTTCCAAGTCTGGAGTTTTTACTGAGGTCTCATGACGTGAACGTGACTGATTGCATCACTGGCCACAGGTGGAACTCAATCTCCAGCTGCCCCCTCCCCGTACCCCTCCTGGAGGTCAGGCTGATATTTGGTGCCAAGCCCTAATATATAGTCACACAGTTGGTCTTTGGGGCATGGCCTGCCCCATCCTGAGTATGTTAACACCAATTCTGGGAATTTGTGTAGTCACAAATGCACCATCAGTCATCTTATTAGCATAAATTGTCAGGGCCCGTCATGAAAAAGAAAGATACTCCTAACACTCAGAAAATACCAAGGATTTAGAGGCATGGATTAGCAATGTCCCATTATTTGTGTATCCAGGAAGGAATAGGACACACCTTTAGCATCTATCACAGTGTCTGGCATATTGAAGTACTCAGAAAACATTGGTTGAATGACTAATAGAGTGAGTGCTTTCTTTTAGTTACCTAGAATATTAAAGTTAGTCTAGCCAAATGCTTACTTATTCTCATCCTAACTCTCTACCTTCCCATCATCACTGAGAGATCTTAGCACTGTTTATCCTACATGGAAGGCCAGCTTCCTCTTTTACACACCACCTCTCATTAGTCTGGCTGTGGAAAAACTTGTGCACCACATGATATGGTACTTATATTAATTACAGGCTTTTTATAGCACCTTACTTGTCATTTCTGAAGGAGAAACCACATCATGGAAGAGACAAAGGCTGGTAGAATTGGATACACAACTAGGTAATATGCTTTTGTAGGTGTAAACATTAAATTCATGTTTGCTCAAGATGAATCCTAATGCAAGGCTCAAGATAATATGCATTTCATTCTTTTATCCTCAATGACAAAATTGTAAAGAAAAAACACACCTGTTTTTCAGTGAGTTCAACTCATGCCTACCCAAAGCTGGCTCCATACCGACCAGCAGGACAGCTCCTTTCTCCCCCTTTGCTGCTCTCGGTCCTTTTGAACTCCTGCTTTACTTGCGTTGTGCAGGTCTGTGCATTTCTATATGTGAAGCAACAGCCCTGGTATTGTGAGGTCTACAAATACAGGTGAGTCCATTTTCTTAGTTTGCCTTTCTGATGATATAGTAAGCATACAATGACCTTGTCCAACTTGGCTTGAACATTATCCTAAAATTATATTTTAAAAAAATTATGTCTCCACACCACAAAACACAAATGATAAAATGGAACACACTTAATGGATGAAGTGCTAGGTTGAGTCCTGTGGGGGGGGCGTGGGAACAGATCTGTCATACTTGTTGATGTGTATGTCTAACTTCTGATTGTGTGAAAGTGGCCATGCCCTGGCAACTGTGATTACCTATAGACCAGGGGCTGGAAACATTTCTTGTGGAGAAACCAGACAGTAGCTATTTTAGGTTTTGTGATCTTGATGGTCTCCATTGCATTAGTCAACACTACTGTTGTAGAGCAAAAGCAGACACAGACAATGTGTAAATGATTGTATGAGGCTGTGTTCCAATAAAACTTTATTTATAAAAACAGTGGTGAGTCAGATTTGGCCTGTGAGCTGTAGTTTGCTGGTCCCTGATATAGACATGCTGGGAGATTCACTTTAACTATTTTGGGTTTTTCAAATGAATGTTAAAATTACATGTTAGCTGATGGTATCATTGTTCTGAATGAATTGGAACACTAGACTCAGAAAATCTCTTTACTTCCTGGGCTTTCAATTCTTTAACTATAATTCAAAGGTAAGATGGGGTAAACTATATCATAGATCCTCAAACTTTGCTTTTTCTTGAAGAAGCTTCACTGACTCCCCCAAAAAATCAGGAAAAGAGCTGTTGTTTTGTTTTTAAATAGGGCACATACATTCCACATGTCCATTCCTCCTCCCCCTCACTCCACTGTGATCCTAAAGGCATAAGAACACCAGAATCAGTAAAACACGGATTGGAAACTACCAAATGATATCTAAGATTGTCATCTAGACCTCAAATTCAGCGATTCAAGTATTATCTGGAATATGGAATCCCATTTAAAGCCAGATTTCCCCCCAAATCCGAGTGTATGTATTCAGAGAAGTCAAATTCTGAATGAAAATAAGAGAAAACTTAGTATAGCCAAAGGGGGTGGACCAATGATCAGGATAGTCCTGCTTCCACCACTAACTACCTGCACTATACTGGCCATCAACTTTCTCTGTGGTGTGAGTGGTTGAACTAGGTTCTCTTTAGTGTTAAACTCTATAATTCAGGCCACCCAGTCTATCTACCCATCTTTGTGCAAGAACATGACTACTGATTGTTTCCTTAATTTATTTAGCAAACATTAACTGAATATTTACTATATCAAAGAACATTTCTGGACTGTGGAGAGCCCAGCATAATAAGAATTAAGTCTTCCATTTGAATTCACAGTTGGAAAATGAATCTCATCTATGAAGAGTGATAATGGTACTTTAAAAGTTTCAAGCTAATGGGAGCTAATTTGTAAGTTTCTTTATTGAGAAATAAAATGAAACAGAAGGAGAACATTGCAAACAGATCAATCAGGGCCAGGAATGCCCAGATCTTAAACAAAGCATTTTTCTGAGTAAATATTATGTGACCCCACTGTACTAGGTACCAGGGATTTGTTGTAAATTTAAATAAAACAAAACAAAACAGAAAAACAAAATCAAAAGAAAAATTCCATCTTTAAGGAACTCACATCCCACAGGTAGAAAGTATGTATCCACAAAAAAGTGCAATGACCAAGTACAATAAGCTAAATACAGCAAAAGAGGGAAGAATAGGGCGCACTAGATTTACTTTCCAGCAAAAGTAATTTTAGATATAGTGAGGTTGGAAAGATAAATGTTATTTTAATTAAAGAGAATAGCATGTCCAACTCAAATCTGAAAACGGTGGTATTTAAGGAACAGGGAATAATTCTGTGTGTTAGGAATGTAAGGAGCACAGGAGAAGTGACAAAAGATGAGGCTGGGAAGACAGATTGAGCTCACAATGTGACGCTCTTCTAGGTCGGTCTGAGAAGTTTGAGCTTAATTTTTAGCAAATAGAGCTGCTATTTGCTAGACACCTCATAATAGAAAGAGCATCATGTTCAGATCTTTCAGTAGATTTTGACTGTATGAAGAGAGAAGATTATTATGGTAGGGAGATTCAAACTCAGGGCACACATTCCACACATACTCAATTCACTTGGTACATTTATTCTTTGAATTAAAAGGAATTCCAGAGAAATTTGTCATCCAATCCCCTTCAAGACAAATTACTTGTTCTAAATGGAGTGTCAGAGAACAATCCTGACTTCCTTTGAATTTTATTTCTACTTCATCATGGCAAGAAGGGAACAAAATATGTCTTGATAGTCACCAGCTGGAACAGGTTGAAACCTGAAGTCCCATGATAGTGATTAAACTATTTTTTTTCACCTAATGCATAAAAATAGAATTACGAGTCCCATAAATGCTGGCAATTCTTTTGTAGTGAGTGCTTTCTGGCCAACCAAAGCAATTTCTCAACCAGTGTGAGTTTGGAAAGAAACTGGACTGGAAATGCAACCCTGACTCCTGGTTCAATCTTAAGTTTCGAGAGCACCACACTGTGGCCCATCACCACCATCAACTGTATCACAGTAGCATTCATCTTTTCCAAGGGGAAGCCATTTCGAAAACCCATCTACACAAACTGTAAGTATGTGAAGTTTAATTTTTCCTTCTGCCTACTTTTCTGCTCATCCATTCTTCCCAGAGTTGCAACTCACCAAAGACGAAGAAAAAAATTGCATTCCCAGAGTGATTATTGAATGTGATGGTAATGGGTGCTAGATCTCCTGGGCAGAAACTTGCTCATTTGCAGATCAACACAGACATTGTTCAGCAGTCACATGAGTCCTGTCCTATTGTGAGTCATCAAGAGCCATTTTAAGCACAAACATGCTATTCTGCAAAAGGCTTTTAACCAATTCAAATACAAGATGACCTCTTTGTAGCTTTATAACATTGAGCAAGTTACCTTTACTATTCTGGGCCCCTATTTCCTCATCTGTAGAATGGGGTGCTGTATAACCATCAGTCCTGTGGGGAGAACTATATGAGGTGTTTTATGTAAAAGAGCCTAGTGAAATATATAGAGAGGGTCCAACACTATAATAGACACTAAAAAATGATTATTTACCCCTTCAGTATATTCATCTAAGTAGAATAAAAACACAAAATGAAACAACAAAAATCAAAAATAACACAAAAACTCTTCAAAGGCACAATCAAGATCTTTAGGCAGAATAGCCACAGACTATGACCTGTCACAGAAGACCACGATACTTCTGAGGGCAAAGGGAAGGAACACCATTGATAATCATGCCAGGCTCAAACAGGAAACACTGGGCAAATGAAGACATGTGGTCACCCTGTCTACCATGTGACCCGTTCCAGTATTTCAGTATTGCAAGTAATATTGTAGAAAAACATACTTGTATAAGTCACTTTGACCTAGCCTCTGGTTTCCTTAGGATAATCAAGCTCAATTACTTGGTGAAACCGTGTAAAAATGTTATAGCTTTTGATACACAATTTAAATTGATCTACAGAAAGATTGTACTCATTTTCATTTCCTATCAGCTGGTTTTGAGAGGTTCATTTCATAACAGCATATCCAACATGGGATATAAAAGGTATTATAATAAAAAGTAAAATTTTTGCTGATCTGATAAGACTTCTTAAACATGGTATCTCATTTGATTTTAATTTGGATTCCTTTGATTTTCAGTGAGGACTAAACACATTTTCACATTATTAGCTATTTCTTCTGTGAATTGTCTATGTGCATTTTAAATCTATTGTTTCTATTAGATTACTTTTATTTTCCTTATTTGTTTGTATGAGCTGTTTATTCCTTTGTAGGTTTTTCCCATTCTCTGTATGAACAGAAAGTTTTTTAAGTGCAAAATATGATAGATCATCACTTATGCAGCTTTTTAAATTTCTTTTAATGCTTTTTATTTTTTATTTATTTATTTATTTATTTTTGCGGTACCGGGGGTTGAACCCAGGGGCTTTCTACCTCCGAGCTACACCCCTGGCCCTATTTTTTATCCTTTATTTTGAAACTGGGTCTCACAAAGTTGCGGAGGGCCTCACTAAGTAGCTGAGGCTGGCTGAGAACCCAGATCCTCCGGTCTCTGCCTCCCAAGTACTGGGATTACAAGCGTGCGCCACCATACCCGGCTGCTTTTTAAAATCAAATATAATTTCAGTGCAATTTATGATAGGGATCAAATTGGTTTATCCATCTAGTCAACCAGTTTTCCCAGCAGATTTTTTTACTATAGAGTATCTAATACTCCTTTCATTTATTTATTCCCCAAGTGAGTATAATCCCAACTCCATAATACCTATATTCATGTATATTTATGATTTTCTTAAATATAATTGATAGTATGTATTATGTTATATATTACATTTACACTTACATATGTTATATATGGTTAATTTGTTTCCAGACTAATTTGTTTTAGATTTTATAATTACATATGTTTTCTATATACTAATTTATTAACTTTTACTTTTTCCCCTCTTCTTAGTATCTTTGAATTGTTTTCAATGCTTGAATTGACTTTACAATTCACATCTTTTCTTTAATTCTTATAAAATTCGAGAAGCATTCAAGACCAATAGTTACAGTTTGGGCTATGTTTTTTGTGTTTCCATGTATCTTTAATTATGACTTAATTTCCTCTTTGGCCCAATAGTTTTCAAAATTGTGATTTTTTAGTTGATAAGAGGAAGGTAATTTGTTTTAATTCTCTTGCTACTATTTCTCAATAGCCCATAAATACACATTTGATTTCCTTTTTGACCCAACAGATTTTTAGAAGTTTCTTTATTTGTACATTAGGAGGGATTTTCATTTAAACTTGGCTAATAATATCTATTTTATTGTCAGAATTGGACACATTTCTGCTTTAAAAATTATTGCATTTTTGTGCATCACATGGCATAAACTTCAAACTCTAATTTTCTATGTAAGTTATAGATATTAGAAAAGTAGGCTCCTATTCCTAAATTAGAAATGGACAGTTACTGTATAAACCAGTTTCAGCAATTACATTATTCAAATTCTCTTTTTTCTTGCCTGATATTTTGGCATAGCTTTATTGTTAAAGGATTTGAAAGCATGATAAAGGTCTTCCTCTAATTTTATATTTCCTATAAGCTTCTTTCTGAATTCTTATAATTTTTCTAAATTTTGATACAGTGTTTGAAAGCACCCTTGGTTCTTGTCATAACAAATTAAGATCCTGTTTTATATTTTGAAGTTGATTTCTTATGGTTCTTATTTTAAATTGGAAATGTATTTTACAAGGAGGATATATTCTCTAGCTAGTAATTTAATAATAGCTGCAAAGTGCTTTATATGCATTGAGTAAATTCAAGATACATTAGTTACAACATAGTTAATTGAAGCTTGAAAGGAGACTGAAACCCCCTAGGCCAAACACAACTAAAAATCCCCCAAAAAAGATTTATAAACAAATATTCTAATAAACATAATCTTACATACTCTCCAGGTTATAAGTCAAAAGTCCTTGTAACAACTAAGATACAGCCTACAAACAATTTTATTTTGAAATAGCTTAAAAATCTTTGTTCTTCTTAGTCTTTAACAGAAGCTCAATTTTATGACAATATATAAAAAAGTACAGATTTAATTTTTATGGCACAAGTGTGAATATTCACTAACCCCTTCCTTATTTGAAAATAAGCTATAATGGCTTGTGTGGGACTTAACTCCCCAAATTACCTGCATCAACAGAGCCCTACTCTTTTAGATTTTCTTATCAACAGCAATTAACCAAAAAGGGCAAACATTCATTTCAATTCTTTGCATTTTGCAACCAAAGCTGAAGCAAAGAAGAGAGCCTGCTTCGCAGGTCACTAGTCTGAGGACAGAGTGATGGGGCCCAATTGCCAGTGAGGACCAGGCCTTACGCACGATGGACATTTGGGGCATCTTCTTCTTGTCGGCTTCTGGGTCCCTGGGACTCCAAAACAATGAAGTAAATGAAAGAGCCATACAGCCATCTCCTGTGATCTTGTCACCATGATCGTCAGCGTGCTTTATTTTGGGAGATGGGATTTACCACTTTTCTCCTCTGTGCTTCACACCCTGCCCCAGCAAGCCTAGTCATTCTACTGTGAGGTACTGTGCCAAACTATAGGTTTGTGAGGCATGTGATGGGCACAAAGTGAGGCATGGATGGGCACCAAAGGTGGGTGTAAGTGCTCAAGGTTGAAGACAAAACTCTGGTGGCTTCAAAAATAGGGTCCACTGTAAAGAAGCAGTTGCTCAGGTTTCTAGTTGGGACAGATACAGAGTTGGGGGAAGGGAGTGTGCAGTAGACCACCAACATGGAACAAATGATGCCGAGAGTGTAAGAGAAAACCTAGCTGTTAGGGTTTTTTTTAAAATTTATAAAGTTTGTAAGAATCATATACGTATATATCAAGGCAAATACTGAATAAAATCTAGTGTTTGGGCCTCATGGTGATAATCCTATCAAAGACATTTCTAAGGCGACATTTCCAAAGTACTCTGTTAAAGTCTCTGATGGACAGCAGTGGGTGATCTTGGGGGCATAAGAACCGTGATTTGGGCGCCGTGTACCCTGGGAAGTTTATCTCCCAAAAGTAAAGCAATTGGGGCAGGTTGGAAAGAAGGAATCCAGCAGATGTACATGCTAGTTTCTCACTTTTTTTTTCAAGTCAGGAGTCCTAGTGACCTAGATATGAAGTCACTTCCAAGTGGTTACAGACTAGTTGATAGAATTAAGATCATGCAAAACAGTGTGATATATACCATATGAAATAAACTTTGTAAGGGAGGATTAGGGAGTCTTGAAAAAGAAAGTGGTAGTTGAACTGGTCTTGTTAAGTGGAGAAAAATTGGAACATATGCCAGCAGAGAAAAATTTTGTCTACACAGGGCATTTTGTGAGCAAGAGCACAGAAGCTGGAGTACTGGGCCTCTGTGGAAGTGGCGGGTATTGTGGTCTAGCTTTCCTGTGGCACATAAGGAACAGCACTCAGAGATCAGTTTAGAAAAGCTGGTGGGACCAGATTGTGGAAGGTCTCAAGGGTCGAGGGCAAATCCTGGGGGTGCATTCTCCTGGCAATGAAGATTGTTGCCAAGAGGACTGACTGTTCATCCCATACATGCATGACTCACTGGACAGGTGGTGATAATGCACCAAGGGCTCCATGGTGACCATTCAGATGGGCTGGTAACCATGGGAGTCCCAGCCCCCAGGAATCCACCGTTGAGGGAACTCCTTTATGGAGGCTATTATAATGCATTTGATGAATGTCCTTCTACACTCAGTCTTATGAGGAGACAGTTTAAGATGTCACCTTTATCTTATAAGCATTAGAACATATTTAAAAACATATGAGGATATATCAAAACATCTGAAGATATATGCAATATTTGCCCACCAGAGATAATTGATTCTGCAACGTGTGCCAAATTATATGAAACATTCTTTCAGAGTCTAAAAATAATGCTTGGTGTTTCCTCAGATAAATTCTCATTTTTGCTGATAGCTGCCTTGGGCATCACGATTTTCATTATGTTTTCTGATTTTGAAGCTATATACCGTGGAATGGAGGTAAGTTTCATCTATTTATACATCCAACAGGATTCATTTGCACTATGGACCATATTTGCTTTGTGATTTCCAACTCAATTATCACCATATTCTTCTGACCACTAAATATTGTGATGCTATTTCCCTATCTCACATAGGTTTTCATATTATTTGTATTATCATTTGGGTGCATTTATCCTGTTCTTCCCTGTTTAGATATTTTATTCTGCCATGTTTTGCCAATACAATAACATTAATTCATTAATATAATAAATTCTCCAAGTTTAATTTTTTAAACTTATAATAAAAATCCTTTATAATGTAGTTGTGAGAAGAAAGAAAAGGTAGACTTAACACGCCAATCATGTTCTGTCAGACATTGACTGTATGGAGCTCTATATTGACATCTACATAGGTATAGATATGGATCTATATCCATATCAGTGGATATCATTTGGTCCATGATATACTGGGTTAAAATTAAACTCATCAAGATGTTATTGAACCTACTCTTGGACCCAATATTATGAGAGACATGAAAGACAGAAAAAGATTGGCTCCAGACTTTCAGACTATAGTTTTGTTGTGAACATGAGCCATACTTAAGTGAAAGTATGACATGGCAACCTGATGCCATCCATACTTGAAGAGAATATAAAGGTGAAACTCATAGGAAGGAGTTCTTGCAGATCGTAGCTGTCATAGGAGGCTTCATGGAGGGGATGGAATTATAGATTTTGCTAGGTAGGAGACCAGGCTGTTTTGGACCAGGAGAACAGCCTAAGCACAAGGGAAGGGAGCTGAAAGAGCTTCTTATTTTGGAAATACAAAGTATATAGGGTGGCAGAAATCAACATTAAAAGCAAGGCTTGCTTTATAAAGCGGCCAGACTATTGGCCAAAACTGAAGTGGTGTGCTATGGAGTATGATGAAAAAGAAGGAGCAAAGGAAGGCTGGGTGGACCGAGGCAGCCAGTGAAGAAAGACCATCAGGGAGTCACTGAAGGTTTCTCAGAAGGGCAATTAAGACAGATTAATTAGATAATGGCAGGAAGACTGTAAGCGAGAGCAGAGAGGCCATGGAGGGAGAAGCAGCTAGAAATGAAAGCTCAGACTGTTCATTCATTTACCAAACATCACGGAACTCCAGAGCATACTTGGTACCAGGCTTACAAAGTTAAGTAAGATGTGGTCACTGCTCTCAAGTCATTCAGAAGCTAGGAGGGAAGGACACTGTGTAAGTATTTCCAAACCAAGAGCCTTCTAGATCAAGGGCCAGAGAAGAGCACTCCCTGATTCAGGGAGTGGCAGCAGCGATCCAGTGGGCCAGGTTCTTCACTAGGATCTGACCCCCTTCCCCAATCAACCCTTTCACCCAGCATGCTATAGTTCACAACTTGATAAAGGTTATCTCCGCTTGGGGGGAAAAAGACCAAGTATTACCTTGAAATAACCTGTATCAGAATAGGAATGAGCATTTAAGGTAAGCATTTAGGAACTATGGGGGCCTGCAGCTATAGACATCAATGGAAGCCAGACATGGTGGTGCACACTTGTAATCCCAGTACTTGGGAGGCTGAGACAGGAGGATTGCAGGTTCAAGGCTAGCCTCAGCAATTTAGTGAGAACCTCAGCAACTTAGTGATATTTTGTTTCAAATAAAAGAAAGGGGGAGGGGAGCTGAGGGTGTAGCTCAGAGGTAGAGTGCCCCTGGGTTCAATCCCCAGTACCACAAGTAGTAATACAGACATCAATGGAGCTCAGTCCCACATACAGTCATCCATTCAAATTCTACTATGTGAACCCAGAAATGGGGCTGTGTAACCATCCTTTCACTATGGATGCAGACATGGGAAGCTGTGACTGTCATATGTATTAATTAAGGGTGTTTGGTGATCACTGTGTACCCTTTAGTCTTTAAAAGGGGGTGAGTGATATTTTCATAAAGCCATTAGATTTTGGGTCAGGAACCCTTGTTTAAAATGTGTACCTAGTTTCAGTCCTTAGATTTTACCCATATGTCAATTATACTGGAAAAAAAAAGTAGACTGCTTTGAGAGAATAAGAAGCAATACAATTAGTAGATGAATGAATTAACATTACACCCTCTTCCCTATGTTTTAAGGAATAAAAACTAAGAGAGACACAAAAGCTCTGTCTGCCACCCAGGACACACACACGCAGCAGACCCTGTCGGGCCATGGAGGGAGCACAGGCCTCGGAGTCTGTCCTCTTTGGGTTCCGGTTCTGCTCTGAGTGAGCCTTTGGTCAAGGCATTGATCTTCAGTTTTCTCACCTGTATAATGGAGAAAGAAAGGCCCGCCCTCCAACTCAGAGAGTTATTCCAAATATATCAATTAATTAAGGCATTAATATGTGTATTTTCAATGAGTAAGGTGTCCAAAGCGTAACGGTGGTATTTCTTTCTCAACAGTTCATTCCAACCATCATGTCATGGAGAGTTTCGATTCTGATGGCAGCCCTTGCCCAGTTCTGCGTGGCCTTCTTTGTAGAGGTAATTTCTGTATGGTGCTTATTAGTTTTCCGGGGGAGCTAAACAAATAAAGAGCCTCATTCTCAACAGATGCTCATTTTTTAGCACAATTACGTTGCCCCCCCCCACACACAAATGGTAGTTATTAATGTTTTTTTTTTTTGAACTGTGCATATTCTTTTCAGGGAAAATTCTCTGGAGAATGATTTAAAATTCTTTGAAGCCAGCTTGGAAATGCTCCTGATATCTTCTCCTGGGAAAGCAAAACATCAAATTAACTCTAATTTTGCCTCCCATGAAAGCGTTTTGTATTGAACTTCTCTAATATTCTCAGTCATCTAGGAGAGCTGAGGCCAGGTGACACTGCATCTTAAATCTCAATGAGACCTTTGAGAGGGGACGGCTGACTTCAGGAGGGCTTCGCTAATGAACAGAAGGAAGCCGTGCTCATTCTTGTCATTCCCACCCTCAAAGGCCTTCCCCTCTACACTGGTCTTCCACTCCGTGTCATTGAATGACTTTATCCACTCAGTAAGACATTCTGGTGCTGCTTTATAAAGGGAGAGCTAAAAAACTAAAATATTAATGTAATGTATGTAAGTCCCTTGAGAAGATGAATTAATTTAACTATTATATACATAAAATGTCTTGTATACAGTAAGCATAAAAATTTCTCATACTCTTTAATTTAGAAATTCCATGCTTGAGACTATATTCTTAAGAAATAATCCAAAAGGAGACAGAGAAATGCCTACATGTATGAAGATGTGCATCACAGCATACCTACGGTGGTAAAATATAAGACTCAAGTGTTGTAGAGTCTTTAGTTACACAATAATTTCAAGAAATGTTATATAATCATTAAAATGATTATTAAGAAGACTGTAGCACTGTTCTTACCACAATAAATTTTATTTTTGTGTGTGTGTGGTACTGGGGATTGAACCCAGAGGCATTCTACCTATGAGCTACACCCCCAGACCTATTTTAAGTTGCTGAGGCCCTCAGTAAGTTGCTGAGGCTGTTCTCCAACCTATGATCCTCCTATCTCAGCCTCCCATGTACTAGGATTACAGGTATGTGCCACCGCACCTGGCTTCTTGCCACACACACAAAAAAAAAAATTAAAAAAGACTACAACTACATAAAAATTGTGTATGTCAGAAAGTCTAGTATAAACAAATATGGAATGCAAAATTGGACCAATTCTATTATTATAAATGTGTAAAAATTGCATAAGCACATGAACAAAGAGAAAAGGCAACTAATAAAATGGAAAACAAAAACATTTAATTGCTAGAGTTCATTATTCATTCAACAAAAATGTATTTGGGACCTTGTATGTGGCTGGTGGTTAAGTAGCAAGATAATGCTTTTTCTTTTCTTGATGTTGTTATTTTGGTCTGGCAGTTAATGAATTCTGAGTGAGTCACTAGCCAGGAGTTAATTAGGAAATCTGTAAGGTTTCCCACCCTCAAAGGCCTTTCCCTCTACACTGGTCTTCCACTTGGTGTCATTGAATGACTTTACCCACTCAGTAAAGTCCAGCAGATTTCTGCACACAGAAGTAGCCTCTCACTTCTTAAGGGGAGAATTCGGGACTACGGGAAGAAGTAGCCTCAGCAGTGGCAGCAGTGACCACACCCCAGAGGAAGCCGGGGCTGGGCTGTGCCAACCCCTCCAGCTACAGGGAGACATGCATGTGCACCATGGTTTCATTGCTCTTCCCACTTGATTTTCCAGGATGCCATCCTTCAAAATAGAGAGCTCTGGCTGTTGATCAAGAAAAAATTTGGATTCTACTCTAAAAGTCAATATAGGAACTGGCAAAGAAAGCTGGCAGAAGACTCCACCTGGCCTCCCATGAACAGGATGGATTATTCGAGAGATGGCAAAAATGGTTGCTACATCAACAGAGGATATGAAAGCACCGAACAGGTCCCAAAAGAAAAACTCAAAGTGGGAGGCCACACCAACGAACAGCATTTTTGGACCAGACTGTAATTGGAAATGTCATACATGTTTAATGGTGTCACCTTTTCCCCCAAAACTAAAACACTGTGAAGAAGTGAAAAGAGTCTACCCATCTTAGCATTCAATGCACATTTCTCAATTTATTTAGCCTCGCAACAAGGGACTGTAATTTATCTATTTGACTGTATCCTTTACTATTAAGAGAAAAAATGCACTTATTAGCTTATCATTTTTAACAAACTTTATTTGTACCATATTGTTTAAATGAGTAGCTCTTATGGTAATGAACTTGGAACATCAATAAAAGAAATAAAAACTGAGGAAATATTTGGTCTTTGAAATGTTTATCAATATATTAATTGTCACAAATTTCCTTAAATTTTACATTCACTTGTAAAGAACATGTACGTACCTACCTTTTAACATGGTTATTAAATTCCTCCTTTTTGCTTCTTTGGTATGGTGTAATAGAAACAAAAGTTAACATTTACTTCATAAACTTAGACCTTCACTATATAGCAAGCCTTGTGTGGAAGTGGAGAGTGGAAGAGATTTGTGTGAATTGCATATAATCTTAGCACAGCTAATACCTAAGCAAACTCCACCAAAGTTTGGCAATTCCCAAAGTATACTGTTATGGAGCCAGTGAGCTAGAAGGCCCAGAGTAGATAGCAAAGGTAATGAAATAAACTCTTAAAATGTGCTTTTCACTTTTAAAAGTCTGGTATCTTTATTTGCTTTTTGTTACAGACACAGAAAACCTCAGGTTCCAAGTCTAAAAACTGGCCCAACTCAACAGTGCTCATCTTAAGAAACCATCCTAGGGAAGAAACCCATCATGTTTGTATCCACACCATGACTTTTCTCAGGCTGCTAGAAAACCGTATGATCTATTTCATGTTTTAATTATCTAAATCATCTCAGATGCACATGAAATACTACAAAAAGGGTACAGCCTTTACAAGTATATTCTGTGAACAATTACTTTTAATATATAGATGTATATATGTATGTATGTATGTATGTATGTATGTATACACCACCCTCTTTCTGAACTTGAGAGGAAATTTATTTCTGGTGAACATTTAATATTACCTATTAGGCTTTTTTATAATAATAAATCTTTTTATACTTTTATTGGTGCATTATGGTCTCACATCATAATGTAGTTCATAGTGATAGTGACATACATGCACAATTTTGCTAAAAACTCATTTCAACAGACTATAGGCAAAACTAATTGCTGGTTAACTAAAACCAGTTTCATCTTCTGAGTGTCAAATACATGCCTAATACCATGATATATGGATTCAATATAAGATAACCTTCAGTTTACAGTCTGAAATGTTTAGGATTGACAAATGTTTTCAACATTCTAGCAATGTGCACCTGTAAATAGCATCATAAACTTTGTTACTCAAGCCAGCAGCACAAATAAGCCCTCTTACATTTCATCTGCTTTTTAAGTTTTCTCATTTTCACAGCTCTTTGGAGAGAGATAATTTTCAAAATATATCAATTTAGTGGCTACCAACAACATAAAAGGATTTTTAGAAAAGAGATTTTAGCTTATGATTAAGAAATGTATGTCAACCTGAAATATATGGTAGCTCAGGTTCCTTGGGCTGACATCTGTATTCAGTAATTTGACATTTAGAATGAAATGATTCAATTGATACAGTATGACATTTAGAAACATTTCTTTTAAATCTTGACTCAATTAGTCTTTTTTTTTTCCAGTTTGACCAACAACCTATTAGGTATCTGGACGATTATCTTTATTTCACATTTCTTTTTTGGAACATGATAAAGTATGCCCAAAGAAAGATTTAGTGGTATTGGAAAACATTTGATAAAAGCACAAAGCACATGACCACTGAGCAAAGGATCAGATCGGATCGCCTACAGGAAACCGAGCTGGGCAACCTGCGCTGCTGGGTGGTGTCGAGCAGTTGGTCCCTAAGAGGGGCCGTGTTCATGAGGAGCCGATGACTAACTCTGAGACCTCACTTCTAAGTTCACTGAAGCCTCCAACAGTGCCAATGTGAAAATGAGTCCATGATTAAAAAGGGCATTTGTGACTTTACCGGCACAGCCGGGACTATCTTCTGGAACGGAGATGTCCAGAGGGCTCTAGAAAGATCTGACTTGAGGCCCTCAGGAGGTTCTTGGTCCCAAATTCCACTCTTTCTCGCTGGCCAGTGTTGTTCTGCCAAAGCAAAGGTCTGCCCTCTGCAGATTTCCTTTATTGAAAATTAAGCACACCTGGGGAAAGGTAACAAGCTGCTCCAGTCTCACCTTAATTTGATAATTCTAGAAAACTGCTTATTTATTGACTATTACTTGGGAGTTGGGAATAAAGGATCAGACACCTAAATTTAAAATAAAAATGAAAGGGCTGGGTGTGGTGGAGCACACCTGTAATCACAGCTACTTGGGAGGCTGAGGCAGGAGGATCTCAAATTCAAGCCTAGCCTGGGCAACTTAGCAAAATCCTGTCTCAAAAGAAAATAAAAAGGGCTGGGAGTGTAGCTCAGTGGTAGGGCACTTTCCTAGCATATATAAGGCCCTAGGTTCTATCCCCAGCACCGCAAAAACCAAGCAGACTGGAAAAAAAGTGTGTGGGGAGGGGATTTTGGATCTTGGTACCTGGTAGGAGACACATCTCCCCAGAAGATGAGCAGAGGCAGAAAGAGTTTGGGAATTATCTGAAGACAGAGTTGGTACCATAAGAAAGAGGAAGAGTTGATCAAGGAAAAAGGAGGGAAGAGAGACAGGTCTCTGCTGTCTGGGACCACAGTTCGCAACCTTTCTGTTGTCATTACTAACCCTGCAATTGGCTTGACCAGTATTTCTGGCTGTGTGGTAAATTCTAAATCAGTTTCATAGATGCAAGACTTTCATTGGTACCATATTCTAGTTCATTTATCATATTCTGGCCCCATATTCACTGGAATGTATTTTTTTTTTTTTTTGTGGTACCGGGGATTGAATGCAGGGGCGTTCTACCTCTGCGCTACACCCCCGGCCCTATTTTTTTTATGCTTTATTTTTGAAACCGGGTCTCACGAAGTTGCGGAGGGCCTCACTAGGGAGAGAGAGAGAGAGAGAGAGAGAGAGAGGAGAGAGCGAGATAGATCGCGTGCGCGCATGCGCGCTGAGGCTGGCCGCGAACCCGAATCCTCCGGTCTCCGCCTCCCAAAGTACTGGGATTACAAGCGTGCGCCACCACGCCCGGCTGGAATGTATTATTTTTTTAATGTCACACTTTTGACAATGATGCAAAAAGGCTGCTACCGGCTGGGAGTGTGGTTTCTGGGGTAATGTTACAATGTCCAATGTCTACACCCTAGTGTAGAGACACCTGCACCCCACCTTTCCTCGCCTGCTGCCACAAAGAGCTCCATGGAGTGGTATTAAACTGTAGTTTGTTCAGTTCAACAGATAGTCAATAAAATGCAAGAATGAGATCATGACACTCCTTGACTTACAGTAAGTCTTAAAAAGTGGGACAGGATATTGTTTTCTAAAAATGGCACTTGAAAGAAACAATTATCTCTTGCCAAGGTTAAAAGGTCAAATCCCTGAAATACTTCAAAATCCAGAGGAAACAATGCACCTCTGTAGAAATAACATCCCGTATCATTCACGGAGTGCCGTGTACTGCTGACAAGCAAGTAGGTTCCAGGCAAAAACTCAGGAGTAAAGAGCCCCTCCCTTGCTCTTCCTACTCACCCACACCTACAGAGTGTGAGAAGATGGGGTTATTCCCTCAAATCTAAACACCGAATGTCCCATTTTCTTTTTTCATAAGAAAAGGAATATGAATTTATATGTCAACCCTAACAATTTGGCGCTCTTAACATTCCTTTGAAAACCATATATAAATGGTTCTCTATCCCTCTGGCAAAATAGCCACCCTTAGGGAAAAAGAAAACAATATTTACAGCAGAAGATAAAATGTGATATGATTGTGTTAAGATCCTCTGCTGGCTCACTCAAAAGACTACGGCTTTTTTTTTTTTCAAACTGCCACAGCAAATCTATTCTAGTAGGGGAAAAATTTCCTTGGCTCAATGATAAGATAATATCAGTAAGCAATTTATTAAAGAGCCTGCCATCCATCATCAGAATTTGGAACAATAATGATGCATTGAAAATAAGTATTCATCCAGGTTTTTTCCCCTCCTTACAAATGCCTTCAGTTCCAATATCTCTTCAATAAATTGTTAATAGTATTTTGCTCTTTTCCATTTTGGAAACAAGCCCAGGAATGAGAAGGCACCAATAGCAGCTGTCACCAATCCAATGGTACTTATTGCTTGGTTGGCCTAAAAGGGAACAAGAAACAAAAAACATCTTATTCTAAAGACATCTCAGTGTCATAAATGAAGCTTTAGTTTGTTTTCTAAATTGAATACCTGTTTTAATGCACAATGGATATATTTTAAAATTTAATGCTGAAACTATATGAAGATGAAGAAATAAAATTATAGCTTTTATAATTATGCAAAAGACATAAATACACATCAGTATATATTCTCCATACTCCTGACAGTTTATACACTCATTAATACAGTCCTATTAATCATCAAGTGCACTTGTGAGAGAGGCAGCACTACCCCTGATTTGAAAAACCTGGGAGCTTATAAGTGATTTTACCAAGGTTACATCAACCAAGATGTTTAGAGATAAGTTGAGTCCTCTGCAACACATGTGTTCCCTCTAGCAGTCCCTATCCCAGAACACATGCTGGTTTGGTTGAATCTGTATCAGGGTGAGTATAGTATGTGTGAGTGTATGTTTCTCTGACTACAGAGTGTTTATCAGTAAAATAGTTTAGGGATGTGATCTGAGCTAAATGCCTATCAGTAAAACAGTTTAAGGATGTGATCTGAGCTAAATGCCTATAAGCTCTAATTTGGTAGACACAATCCCCATTTTAATAAACAAACTTCAAGAAAAGTCAATACTGATGTTAACTATCATGTCAAATTAATTTCTCATATAGACAAAATAAAGTAAACCACTGTCAAGCTCAATTGTCCATAAAGGAGTTCAGACATTTATAGCTTTAAGGGTATTAATCATCATCATGATGAGGGACCTAATGAATATTCATGGTGTTCATGGCACTCAACTAATATTGCCTTCCATCTGCACGGGTTTGAGTGCCATTTTATGACCCAAAGGTCACATTCATATACTTCAGAGTCATCAGGTATTCTGAAAACAACATTTATTCTCTGGGATTTAAGGATCAGGGCTTTCAAATAACGCAAAACATGTTTTTTCGCAAATAACTGGGGACCACTAGAAACCTGACCCACATCACATTTGAGTGCATCCTCTGTCTAACTCAAAGATGTCCACGACTGAGCCTGCCAGTCACCTATTACTGCAAGACAGTGCTCCTTCCAGAAATGCTGCTTCCCTGCTGGGGACAGACAGGAAGGGCTAGGGCCAAGAAAAAGTCGCATGATAGGAATATTTGTTCTGTGCACTTGAAGCATGTATTCACTACATTACACTATCCTATAATCCGCAGGGACAAGGCCTGTCATTGTGATTCCCTGCCTCTGCTCCAACCTCCAGTTGCCAAGGAGCCCTGACAAATCCTACATTAGCTTATAATTTTGCTTTTGTTTATTTGCTTATTCATTTTACTTATAATTTTTCATTAATCACTACCTAAGTTATTCCCCAGGAGAAAACCAGAATTTACTGCAGCATGGAGCTACCTACATAGCATATGTGGGGAAAAAAAGAAGCAGGGAGATGCAGGATATAGAAAAAATTCCAATGAGAGAAGGTCAAGTTGAAAATTAGCAGAGATCAAGGATTACAAATCCAGCCTAACACTAGTACAACTCCAGGTAAATGCTGAGCTCCCAAGAAAGTTGATACAGGGAAATGGGCAGGCAATGAAAAACCATGGAAGTACAATAGGCACCCTTAAACAGAAGTGCCGAATGACATCAGGGTGCAGCCCTCGGGAGGCCGAGTGAGATGCAGCCTAAGTGACTAAGTACCTTTTGGTCTCTAGAAACTTAAGATGTTAAAGAAATCTCATGACTATAATAGACCTGGAAAGCAGATGAGGAAACTTGATCCCAATTCAAAACTCTGTGGTTCCCAGGGCAGGTACCATTATAATAAAGCCACTTTCAGCAGTGCAGACAATTTCCCAAACCTCAAATGCTCATTCGCTTCAAGTCTCATTTTAGATAACAAACTCCCATGTAGCTGGGACAATCCCTTAGAATTACATCCAATGGGATCTGACCTGCACAGGATTTTAACATCTCAGGATGTTCTTAGTGAACCAGCATATGCAGGAGCTCTTTGCTTTAGGGCTTACTTAGGATTATAAGGCCACCAAATCTGACTCTGCACACTTTATCATTTGCAAGGCCTTCTGTATGTGGGTCATAATAAAGTCCTCACTCTGAGGATCTGTACAAGCCCAGGGAAACATTTGCTAATCTGGAGTGGCTGTGTATAGACATCAGTGTGGCAGAGTCACAGATGACTACAGGGTTTATCAAACATCTCTTCCTGAGACTCCAAGGCTGCAGTCCACTGAACCACAGGCACAGGCAGAGTGTAGTCATGTGTTAGCCTGTCCAGGCATTCTCGAGGGTGTGGCCATCTCATAACAAGATACATGCATTTTAATAACATGTTTGGACTATAACAATAAAAACATTATATTTGGAAATTTGGGAAAGCACAGAAAATAGAAGCCAAAGAATGGGAGAAAACATTTGCAAAAAGCAAGTCTGATAAAGGACTGTATCCAAAATACATGAGGAATCCTTAAAACCCACTGGGGTGTGAAAACAGGAAAAAATATCAAGACACAACATCACCAAAGAAAATATGGAGAGGGCAAATAAGCATATGAAAAATGCTCAGTAGCATAAGTATTAGGAAGCTGCAAATTAAGACAATAATAAGATACCACTGCATGTCTATCAGAATAGATTAAATCTCAAATACTGACATCATCAATGTTGGTGAGGACATGGAGCGAGAAGAACTCTCCTTCATTGCTGGTGGAAATACAAAATGGTAAATCCCCCTTGGAAGACAGTTTGGCAGTTTCTTACAAAACTAAACATGATCTAGCAATCACATTCCTTGCATTTACTCAAAGTTGAAAACTTGCGTCCATATAAAACCTATGCATAGATGTTCATAGCAACTTTATTATGGCCCAAACTCAGAAGCAACCAAGATGCCCTTCAATAGGTAAAAGGATAAATAAAACTGTGGTAGATTGATAAAATGGGATAGTACTCAGTGCTAAAAAAGAAATTGGCTATCAAGCCACTAACGTCCATGGAGAAACCTTAAATTCATATTATGAGGTTAAAGAAAGCAACTTGAAAAGGCTACGTACCACCTGATTTCACTATTCTAGAAAAGGCAAGACCACAGAGACTTTAAAAAAAAATCAATGGTTTCCAGGGATCTGGGGAAAGGGAAGGATGGATTGGTGGAGCACAGAAAAATTCTTTAGTACAGGGAAACTATTATCATATCATAATTGTGGGTATATGTCATTATAAATTTGTCCTAATTCGTAGAATGAACAATGCAAAGAGTGAATCCTAATGCAAACTCTGGACTTTGGCTAATAATTGTTTGTCAAGGTGGTTCACCAATTTTAAGAAATATACCACACAGATGTGAGATACTGCTGGTGAAGAAGGCCATTGTGTTTACAGAGAAGGGAGGGAACTCTGTACTTTCAGTTGAATTTCGCTGTGATTCTATAAACTGCTCTAAAAATTGTCTTAATTTTTTAAATATAGAAAATATAGAAAAGCACAAATTTCTATACATTTATTATTTTTAAATTGTAGAAATACATAGTCATTTCCCAAGGAAATTGTTATAGTTTGGATCTGGAATTCCCCTCCCGTCCCCAAAAGCTCATGTGTTGAAGGCCTGGTCTCCAATGCACCAAGGTTCAGAGGTGGGGCATATCTAGAGGAGGTGGGTCACGGGGGTGTGACCTTGAGGATTCTATCTGTCCCTGGAACTGCCCCTGCCTCCTGCTTCCCTATTGCCATGAGCTGAGAAGCCTTCCTCTGCTACACCCTACCACTATTTCTGCCTTGGAGTCAGCCAACTATGAACTGAACCTATGAAACCATGAGCCTGAATAAATCTTTTCTCCTCTAAGTTGCTCTTGTCAGGTATTTTGGTCACAGAGACAAAAACTCTGACTAACACAAAAACATTTCTAAGTTAAAGGCCTCTAAACTTTAAGGGGACCCCAAAAATGAATCTAATACTATTATTTAGTAGTAATACTATTAAGTATTGTTGTGATCCAAATTCTGTAGTTTCTGTTAGATATTATTGAATCTAACAAAGATCTATAAAACTTCTAAAATTATACTATTAAAAATAATTTCAAGTATAGGCATCCTGTTTACTTTGATGAATAATAATAACACAGTTTGATAAGGGACCTCAAATATGTCCTAGAACCTTTAAAAAAACTTCAGTGGATAGAGTAGAAAAAAGACAATGCACCCAAGGTCATTCAGCTGATAAGTGGTGAATATGGGGTTCTAGAGCAGATCAGCAGGACACTAAATCTTAGGTATGTTCAGGCTGTCACTGAACCATTGTCATCAGAACCTGCTAGAGACAAATGTTGCTATTTGTTGAGGAATAGTATTTTTTTTTTCATGGATCCTGAGTCTGGGTATGAAAGGTGAAAAGATGATGGATTACAATTTTGAGTTAAAGCAAGAAGATGATTTTAATACTTTTTAATTAATGATATTTTACTTTATTGAAATAGTATTAATATGCAAAATTTGTAGACATAAATATTCATATATAAAATGTGTACAATTTGATGTGTTTGAAAATAGATACACGCCCATGAAATCATCACAATCAATGCCATAAACTTACCTATCACCTCCAAAATTTCTTCCTACTACGTTTGCTGGATTTTGTTATTTTGATTGTTGTTGTTGTTGTGTTTGGGTTTTTTTTCCTTTCATGGTAAGAACTCTTAACATAAGTTCCATCATCTTAGCAAAATTTTAAGTATACAATGCAGTACTGCTAATCATGAGTACTATGTTGCACAGTAGGTCTCTGAACTAATTTATCTCAGGTAACTGAAATTTGTACCCTCTGACTAATACCTTTCCATTTCCAAAAATTAAATAAATAAATAAGAATATTACTTGCTGAGTGAAGTGAAAAACTTCATCATTAACAAAGACGAGGGACAGAACCTATTTCCTATCCACACCACTGGTTTTCAATGCAAAAGTGAAGAGGAATTTGTGTGTGTCCTCTATGTTCTGGCTCAAAACCAATTTATCATTACATATGAGTAGGACATTCATTATGTTAATGTATTTCCTAATGAGAATGAATTTCCAATTAAATTATTTCCCAATGAAAACAAATGCATCCTTTCATTATGTTCTATCTCCTACTTTTCCAAGCTTTTGTGAGAAGAATGAAACCTCATTTCTTGGAAGAGAAGTTGATATGATTGATCCACCATTTCAAGATGTTTGAAGTCTTGAATAAATTTGAGTTATTAAAATATCATTAAAATTTTATGGTATTATTCTTTGAACTTGAAGTCTCTTTTTTAAAGGGTTTTATAGGTATCAACTCCCAGGAGTTTAATAGCTATGAGACTATTTTGGCATTTTAATTTAAAAAATTAATACTTTTGTATGTATTTTAGATGAAGAGGACTTCCTCCTGTAATAGTTTTATATATTCATTCTCTTGTTTCACCTTAATAAATCTTTGGGCTAGAACAACAATGATGGAATTGGTTGGTAGAAGGATAGGTAGGAAAAGGGCATCTGAAGTAAACATGTGGTTAGCTGGGAATCTGCAATACTACAAAACAGTGGTGGTACCTGCCACAATTGCAAGGTACTTTAAAGTCAATTGATCCATGAAAGGTCATCCAAAACCTCAATGAATCAAAGGATCTACTTAGAAGCACAAAATTTCATTCAAAACTAACATTGCAAGGAAAGAGAAAACATTTACTAACCCACCAAAACATGTCATCGGTTGGCTTCTGGCTTTTGTCTGCCACTGGAAAAGAATCTCACCATGACCATCTATGATTTTGGTAAATGAAATATCACTTAAAAATCCACTATCCATAGCTGGGCATGGTGGCGCTCAGCATATTCTTTTCAGAATATCCTTTTCAGCATATTCTTTTCAGTACATAAGGTTTTTGGTTTGAGATTGGTGTATGGTGGAGTAATGGGGAAAATTCTGAGCAATGGAAGGCATTAAAACTGACAGAAAGCTAGGTCTTGGTTTACTTCAAGTCCCTTCTAGCCCCAAATCCATGATACCGATCTTCTAGTCTCAATTTGGTCATTACCTTACCACATGATCTTGGACAACTCAATTTCCTTCTCCGTCCTTTAGTGTTTTCATGTTCTTTTAACTTTGAGGCCTGGGAACTTTATTATAGCCAGTAATTACTATTTTCTTAAGGTTAGAAACTTTTCTGGTACCTGATGAAAACTCACCTGCTCTGAAATTCCTTCTCCGTAGCGAAGTAAAGTCACAAAATGCTCGCAGTTGTTGACCAGTAAGTCATAGGCCACCTCCTGTCCAATAACAAACTCTGACCGTTGCATGACTTCATCAACAGGGAGAGGGGGGTATGTTTCATCATATTTATTGTTTATTCTATACATGTCATTTCCCACCACCTCCTTCAAGAGCTGCATCTTCACCAGGGCCTTTGTGCTGAACATAGACTTGGCACTTTTAAATGTTGAAGGAATGCCATCTGCAAGGATAATTCTGGTTAGCAAGGTTTAGTGATGCAGTCCAGTGGACTCCAATGCCATATAAAGACTTTGGAAATGCTGGCATTTTTAGACCTAGTTCTGCTCCTTGTATACCATCAAACCCAAAACCATGTAATTGGATCAGCCACAAGCTCTCATTCTGTAAGTGTTATCAATAACAGCCAGTACTGTATGACAGAGACTATAAGTTTTCTGAAAATGTATGATCTTCCTATAGAACAAATTTGGTCAGAACATTCTACCTGTTCTTGGAAAATACATTCTCTATAATCAGTATTATTATTGGAGATCTTGGTATGTGTTTCTAACACAACGCAGGTGAGATTTTTGAGCACTTTTTCTATTATGCAGTTTCTCTTCTGGCATCTGAACCCTTCCAGCTAACATAATGAGGGTTAGCTGTAGCACATAATGATAGCAGGCTGGTCTTAGTACCTAAGCTGCACTCCTCACCATGTATATCCTGACCACCTCTTTATGCACTTGTTCTTTCAACTAGACTTCCATATGGGGCCCAATTTCCTGTTCTGAAATGTGCATGGTAACCCAGTACTGTGAGGGGTCAGCTTGGATCAGGCTGGGGTCCCACTTTTCTCCTGCCAATTCTTTTGGGCAAGAAACTAAAGTCCTGGACTTGAAGCTAACTTTAATAGCTAACTATGCACCAGATGTGGCCACCTGCCGTATACTACACATCTGTCACAAGGTCCTGTGTCTGGCCTCTCCACCATAGCTGCCTCTCTTGGGAAGCATTTGCTTAGGCTTCCAGAAAACGTTGTATCCTGGCCTGTCCTTATCAGTACCTGAGGCTGGACAGACAATTCCTCAGGGCACAGGTCTCTCCAACTGCCCACCACTCCTATGCCTGGCCATGTTCAGATCACTCATGAGAGGAAGAGTTTCTACATGACCAGTATCATTTATAAATTTTACCTTTTAGTAATGACTAAAAGTAAGCTTTCTTTCTACTACCCTTTTGCTTATCCTCCTTCCCAATGGAGCAGCATTGTCAGTCAGTATCTTACACACTGAAAGTTCTTGCAGATTTTGAGCACATTTATTCTACTTAGAATTACTAAACTTTTTTTTTTACTAACCCAATGAAAAAATGAAGAAACTGAAGTTCAGAGAGGTAAACTGACTTGGAAAATAACATAGTAGTTAATAATAGAAATAGCTAAATTTTAATCTACAGGACCTTGAATTTTAATCTCAATGCCTTGAACCACATTCATATGGAGCTTCAAGTAGAAACATTACTATGGAGTTTCACAGTGGAAAATAAGAGCACCAAAATCTCACATTGTTTTCCAGATGTGAAAACTGTAGAGATAATGTAGATATATAAGCTTACTTAGTGTTAATCATCAGACCTTGAAAATTAACACCTGTAACTGTAAATGTTTTATTTGTCGTTTCCATTCGCAATATTCTAGAACAAGAAGCAAATAATTCAAAATTTTGCAAAAACACATTTCATTAAAAATTCACAGAATTCCACATGGTAATACAACTCAGGCCTATAAACACTTTTCTTTAAAGGTATTTTGAGGAAAACTACTCCAAGTTATTTGTCATTTGCATACAACTTTCCTAATAAATAAATTGATTTGTACTTATTTTTAAATGTTAAAAATACTGAAAAATAAAGCATAAAAATGTAAATATAAATGACTCATTATCCTACCACCCAGAAATAACCACCATTATTAGTTTGGTGTACCTTTATCGTGTCTCTTATTCACACATGTGTATAAGTGCATGCATGTGTGTACATATTAATCTTTTGCAAACTTGCATTACATATTGCATTTGAATCTGAATTTTTCAAATAAATATATGTCAAGACCATCTCACATGTAGTTAAACATGTCCAGAAATCATTTTTTAATGGATATTATGGTGGCTATTGTTTTTAATCTATTCCCGTACCACACCCAGCCATTGCCTATTTCTTCCTGGAAATGACTGTGTCTGAGCCAGTCACAGTATCCTATTCTCCTGGGCACAGTGATGGTCCAAGATGGCTTAGGACTCATGGTAGACCGATCAGAGTGGTTCTCCATGATTTTTGAACTGCAACATGGAATAGCTCTTTTCTGCTGAGTCACAAGACTTTCAAAATGAGACCCTCGGACTGCTTATAGTCCCCAGTTCCTTAGAAATACAAAGCCTGGGAGAATGAACACTTAGAAAAAAAAATGCAGATGTGAGTCCGAGAGTCCTGATCACATTCAATCCCCAAGGTCCAGACGTCTCAGATGCCAGCATCACCTCTACCCTTTCTGCAGCTTCCCTCAGTGAAGCAATGAATTTACCTTTTTGCCTTTTTACATAAGCAAATTCTAGCTTTATTTCTATTACATGCAACTAAAGAATTCTGACAAATACAGATGCCAAATGTTCTGTGGTTAAATCATAAATTGTTTAATCACCCTCCCATTGAACATTAAGCCATTTTTAAAACCATTATAAATGAAATATAAATGAAGACCCTTATGCAGAAGTATTTCTCCGCATCTCTAAACATTTCCCCAGACTCCTGAAAGGACAATTACAAACTCAGAATATATAAACACTCTTAAGACTCTTAACACATACTGTTAAATTGATTTTGTGAATGACATTATTTATCAGCTTATATTTCTATTAACAATATCTTTGTGTTCATTTCACTATTCCCTTATCAACATGGATTGTTATCACTTTTTATCCTTTGCTAATGAGACAGGCATGAAAATCTGACATTGCTCTATTTTACAATTTGTCAATGACTGTAAATAAGAAAATTTTAAAAATGTGTACTAATGTTGCCTCTTCTTCTTTTACAAACTGTTCACAATTCTTTGCCCATCTGTTTGTTGGGATTTTGGTGTTTTTCTATTCTCTTACCCTGGGATAACATTTCCCCAGGTATAATCTAACTGATTTTCTCACCTCTTTCAAGTTTTTCCTCAAATGTTACTTTCTTATATAATTTTCCAGACCATTTCATTAAAACCACAGCCCCTCTACCCCTATCTCCCTGCCTTTGGCACTTTTTATCTCGCCTCCTTGACTGATTTTTCCTTATTACTATTTCTTTTTCTCTTCTAATATTTACTTTTTGTTATAGTTAGATACAAAATGTTCCCTAAAGTGCTCATTTATTAATGTTTGGAGTTGATATAATTGAGTCTTGAGGGTTGTAATCCCAGCAGTGGATAAATCCATTGTAATGGATATATCTGGGTTGTGGCCTCAGGCCCTGTAGTGTGTGGCTGGAAGGGGTGGATCTCTGGAGGTGTGGTCTTGGGGATTATATATGGTTCTTCCCCCCCCTCTTTCTCTTGCTTCCGGCCTACATGATGTGAGGACCACAGCCCATGTGCTCTCCATGCCCTGAGATCTGCGGTTCCCATCCTCACATGGACTGAGCCTGAAACCATAAGAAAATAAATCGTCTTTCCTCTAAGTTGCATGGTCAGTCTTTTAGATTATAGCTGTAAAAATGCTGACCGGAAGACATTTGTAATTTCTTCTTGCTCTCTCTCTCTCTCTACTAAAATATAAGCTCCACTGTGCAGGGAGATGTCTGTGTATACCCAGTGCCTAGAATGGCATTCAGCACAAGCTAATCTGTCAATAGGTGTTGAATGAATGAAAATCATCTATTTTTGTGATTTATAGGGACACAGAACTTAGTCAATTTGTGACAAATATCTTTCCCAGCTGATTATTTATTTCCTATTGTGATTTTTTTAAATCTAGAGGCTTTAAATTTTAGTATTAATTGGTCACTGTGATTTCTTCAATGACAATGCGGTCTTAGAATATCCTTCCCAAAACCTAGATTCTCTGGATTTATCTACTGTCTACATTTTGCCTGTTTTATTTTGCTTTATAATTTTGTTCACGATTCCTTATTACGAGAAAACTAAAAAGCTCTCAGGAGCCCCTGGAAACAAACCTTACCTATAGGCGCTATGTTGATAACATAACCGTCACCCAAGTAGAGCGCCCAGTGCTGATAGCCAGGACGGAACACTTCAATCAAGTCCCCTGGGTGGGGGTTGCCAGGGTAGTCCACACTGAAGCAATTATTAAACGCCATCTGCAATGAAAGACACCAAGATGATCTAGCTGATAAAATTGGCCAAAATAGAATGGTTAAGACTCTCACAGAAGCAGAGGGATACAGAATTTATCAAGCCCGTGTTCCTTACCAAAGACTTAGAACCACACCATTGTCCTTTTCTTTGAATGATTCCAACACTGAATTATGTGTGTGCAAGTAGACAACTGGAGAACCATTTTTGTCTGCTGCTCTTGCTTAATTTCCTATAGCAATGCTTTTCTCATCCTGATCAATTTCAGTGACTCAAGCATTTTATAATTCTGTCTTTAAATCCACAAATGCATTCATTAATATAACTTACACACAAAATCAAAAGTATTAAAATATGCACTATTTGGAATAGAAAGGAGAAATAAAAGGAAAGTAAATGTATAATATATTTGCATTACTATGTAAATGTTCAGTCCAGGGCTACTCTAAGAAATATTACAAAGTGTCTATTTGCTTGCACTTAGCATGGAAAAGTCAGGATTCAGGAGCATAAGACCAGAAGTCTTTCAGCCTTTTCTATGCTGCAAAGTAAAATCAAGGAGTTGAGGTATAGGTAGATGCTAATATTCTGTGAACACTAAAACTCTGCAAAAAAATCTGGTATTACAAAATATACTGTGTTATTTAATTTAAGGAGAGATATGTTCCAAGCTCAGATGGATATATAGCAGATAGTCAGCATAATGTAGGATATGGGGCATTTCTTCCTTGTTCATAAATGTGCTATATGTTGTAGCACATCTATGCACTCTGGCTTCCACCCAGTAAATATTACCAGATGCCTTTTGCCATCATAACAATCATAAAATACCACCACAGATTTCCATCACTCCCCTTCCTACCTGACTTACTGTCTGATACCCCACTTACTGATTCCAGAAACAGTGCAAGGTGGTCAACAGTAGAAGCAGGAGAATTTGGAAGGCTGGGGAGTTCATCATATTGACAAATATGTC
This sequence comes from Glis glis, assembly GCA_004027185.1. Taxonomy (NCBI): domain Eukaryota; kingdom Metazoa; phylum Chordata; class Mammalia; order Rodentia; family Gliridae; genus Glis; species Glis glis. The sequence continues at coordinate 14,583 of PVJS01008259.1, read as the reverse complement.
TGAAAATTCTAAATTGGTGAGGCTTTTTTCCTTCTAAATCAATACTCTTCAGAAGGAGCATATAAGTCTCTGACAGCTGATTTTTTTTAGAGGCTACATTTTCTATATATGGCACAGAAGTAGAATAACTCAGCAAGAAGAAGTGGCATACATCTATTCACAATCAAAGGGAGATTTAATGTTCTATGCATGTTGAATTTCTAATTGACAACAGAGTATCCTTCATCATCTCACCCGAATGCAGATATATACACTCATTTACAAAATAAACCCAAGGGCCAGAAATGGAAACTTCCAAATCATCTAAGTTATGATTATAATAGCACAGGCTAAGGATTTGGAAATACAGACTTTCATTTTTCTGGCACTCTAAAAGTCTTTTTTACAACAATTAATATTGGAAGGGTATTTTCCCAAGTATTTGTCTGCCATCTGTTGAAAACTTCAATCATCACACTATCACAGAAACATGGCCAAATGCAAGTTGTCCATCTGTTGAAAACTAACTATTAAAACAACTTAATGGAAACCATTAAGTCTAACCACCCTCACAAATACACTTGAGTCTTATTAATATGGCAGTTCACAATTTGGCCCCATGGGTAATAAAAGGAAAAACAGAAAATATGCTATGATACAAACAAACACATTTCCCATGAATAGGAATCAACAAGCACACACAGCTGCCTACTCGAATTCAATACCTATCATAGCCAAGCTTGTAATGATGACCACCATTTGAACAGGGAGCACTTTGTAATGTAACTTTTTTTTTCAAATGCACCATCCCAATTAACCCTAATTAACTGAAAAACACTCATAACTATTTATCCCATTTTATAGATAAAAAGCTAGCATAGCAAATGCCAACTTTTGGGAAATATACACTGACACCCTTAATTATATATATGCTGGAGGCATCACAATACTTGATTTCAAGACACACTATAAACTGGGTGTGGTGGTGCATGCCAGTAATCCCAATACTGGCATGCACCACTCCAGGCTGAGACAGGAGGATCACAGGTTCAAGACCAGTCTCAGCAACTTATGAAGACTCTCAGCAACTTAGTGAGACCCTGTTTCAAAACAAAAAATTAACAAAAAGGGCTGGGGGTGTATCTCGGAAGTAGAATGTCCCTGGGTTCAATCCCCAGGACCACACACAAACACATACAAACAAAGACACACAACATAACCATGATAATAAAAACCACCATGGTTTATGTCAGCATGGTACAGACATAAAAACAGATATCTAGACCAATGGACCAGAACAGAGATCTCAGAAGTAAAGCCATACATTGGGAGTCAACTAATTCTTGACAAAGGTGCCAAAAACATACACTGGACAAAGGACAAAGGGTAGCCTCTTCAATAAAAACTAGAAAAACTGGATATCCACATGCAGACAATTGAAACGTGACATTTATCTCTCACCCAATACAAATGGATCAAAGACCTAAATATAAGACCTGAAATCCTGAAACTACTAGAAGAAAACATAGGGAAACACTGAGACACTGATACAGGGAATGATGTTTCTGGATAGGACCCCAAAAGCACAGAATTAAAAAGCTAAAACCGACAAATGGGATTACATCAACTAAAAAGTTTTGGCACAGCAAAGAGACAACTTAATAGAATGTGAAAAAATATTTGGAGAAATATCTCTGACAAAGGGTTGATATCTAGAATATATAAGGAACTCTAAAAATGCAACAGCAAAATAAAACAAATAAGTCAAACAAACCAGACACAGAAAGACAAGTACCACATGCTGTATCTCATAGGTGGAAATTTAAAAAAAGAATCCACCTGAAAGAATGGTGATTACTAGCTACTGGAAAGGAGAAAAACGTGGTTGGTATAGTTCCCATACTATAACAATGTATGGAAATATAACACTGAATCTCATTAATATGTACAATTAGTATATGCTAATACAAAACAGGGAAATAAAACTGTGTTGAAGGTATACCATGGAATACTACTAAATAATAAAAAGGAACAAACTTTATTTAAGTGCTAGAGAATCAAGCCCAGGTTTTACACATGCTAGGCAAATGCTCTACCACTGAACCACATCCCCAGGCTGGAAGAAACTATTGATACATACAAAACCTGAATGAATCTCCAGAGAATTATGCTGAGTGAAAAAAATACATCAAACGGTTGCATTCTTTAAGATTCCACTGTATAAAATTCTCAAAAAGCCAAAGTTATAAAAATAAAAAACAGTGGTCGTCAGGAGTTAAGAAGTGGAGGGAGAGCATGGGTATGGCTTTATTTTATTTATTTATTTTTTTGGCAGTACCAGGGATTGAACCCAGGGGCGTTCTACCTCTGAGCTACACCCCCAGCCCTATTTTTTGTACTTTATTTTGAAACCGGGTCTCACGAAGTTGCAGAGGGCCTCACTGAGTAGCTGAGGCTGGCCGCGAACCCGGATCCTCCGGTCTCCGCCTCCCAAGTACTGGGATTACAAGCATGCGCCACCATGGGTATGGCTTTAAAAGGACGACATGAGGGATTCTAGTGTGTCTAGTGTAACAATTGTGAGCTTATTATTAAGATCACTATTTTACAGATGAGGATACAAATGGAGACTCAGATGAATTAAGTGCCAGACCTAAAGTCACACAGGTAATAAGTGACAAAACTGAAATTCAACTTTAGGTCTGCTTACTTCAGATTTCTTGCTCCTTCTTCATACCACTGACTAACATCATTAACCAAAAGGACTGCTACTGAATAACATTTTGTCTTTCCCCTCCTATCACACACCCCTTAGATGTAGAGGCTATAGAAGCACACAAACATGTATTTCATATAAACATTCATATGCAGAACGAGCAAGGAACAGGAAGTGGAACCTGGCTCTCCAGGAGGAGCACGGTGGGGAGAGAAGCATCTATAAAGTGCCCAGACACCAACCTTAGGCAAATGGCTGTAACCTGTCTTCCTGGCTAATGTGATTTACCTGGACCACATCTATCAATTTCATTCAGGCACAGGTGTGCAATGTGGTGCTTCGCAAGAATTACACAGAACCAATTAAAGATACAATTATAAAGTCCTCTAATATAATCTCTGTGCATCACCTTTAAGGTAACGATGTTTCATTTTAGTAGTTTACCTACAAAAAACTTGTATGAATTGTTTATAATAAAGTGGTATGGAGGTATGCCTTTACTTTTTGTACCAGAAATTCCCCATTTCAATTGCCAAAACGGGCTGCTCTGTTTGTAGCTCCATCTTGGCCTCTGGAGATGCATCAAAAAAATATCAGTGCTCCCTACACAGATACAGACAGGCTGATTAACTGCTGCTCATGTTCAAAGGCCACCTGAGTTACAGGATACCTCAGTGTACTTTTTCACAAACTACTCCCAAGAATGCTATTGGAAGTCAGAACGTCACAGGTCACAGGCCACTCCTTGTCCATGAGCCTCCCAATTTGATTTGGACTCTTTCCCATTCTGGCTACATTTTTATCCACAGTACTGTGAAACTGAGAAGCTTCCATAAAGCCCTGTGCTCCCAACATGGCTAATCCTTACACCCTGGCAGCTGCATGGACCAAGGGGTCCAAAAATCTTACTCTAGAGCTGACAGTTCCACTCTAGACCAAGGTAACCATGTTCAGCATTGCTTTGAAATCTTCCAAGGCTCCCCACTACTGACTCCTCATCTAGCTCTCCCTACAATCTTAGCCTCTATCCATTCCTACTTTATAGGCAAACCAAACTACCCATTGTTTTTCACCCTCATCTGGAGGTTATTGTTGCTGCTGTTGTTTCTTGCTACTTGAAATTCACACTTTCAAATGGCCCACTCTTAAGATCCAGGTCAGATACCCCTTCTTCCCCTAGGTCTTCCTCCAAGTTTCCATGGCTCATTCTCTGTAATGGCCCATCCCACTTCCTACACCTGCGTCAGTAACTGGTGTCTGGAGAATTCTCTTTTCTGCCCCATATGGAGGGCTGGTTCTTGTTTATCTCTAGACCTTCCGTTTCTAGGAGGGTGCCTGGCAGAAATAGCTGCCAAGCAAATGTTTAAAGAATGAGGAACTCAAGAGCTCAGAGAGGACACTAGTGACTGAGTTTTCCCAGCAGGTGGGCCATATTTATAGTCCTGAATGCCAAAGTCCAAAATCTAAGATAATGTTAATCACTTATATTACTATTCATATTCACTTCAGAGAAGATAATAGGAGTGAAAAGTCTTGATAAGCAGACTGGGACTTGTACTCCCAGTTCTATCACTTAATGGTTCTGTGACTTGGATAAGCAGTCTCTTTTTCTTGTGGACTTGGTTCCCCCATTTGAACAACAACAAAAAGAATTAGTTACCCCTCTAACCCTCTTAACTTTTCATCTTTGACAGTTGGTTCACACAGGTTCCTGGGGGCTTGGAGGTCCTCCTTCCCCTCGCCAGCACACTCCACTCTTTAGCTGGGGTCTAGTCCCTCACCAGGCGGCAGCTGCGGGTGTCCGAGGGTCTCCCTAGCATCTCAGCTGTGGACCCTCCGGCTAGCGGCCCGGGGATGACTCCATCAGCACCTGGAAGAGGCCCCGGCAGCAGTGGACCACCACTCAGGGCCGCCTCCAGCGCCAACGCCAGCGGGGCGGCGCGCGGGGACTGCGCCTCCGCGGTGCCAACAGGCGGCCCTGCGCCCCCACGCAGCTGCGCACGCTCCGCGCTCGGGCCCTGGAGCCGCCCGCGCCGCCTCCAGCCCTGCCCGCCCCCCGGCGCGTTCACCTCCACGGCCCTTACACGCCCACCTCCGCGCACACCCTGCACTTCACTGCACGCCCACACACCCAAACGGGTGAGCCAGCTATCAGAGCGCAGCCCCAGCGCGTCACCCCAACAGTCGCATCCTTCCCAGCCACTTGGATTCGTCTGCAACTTTCAGAATACCCGGCGCTGTGCTACGCGCTGTGGTTCTAAAGCCGACCCATCTTGCTGGGCCCGGAAGTGTTCTGGCACTGTCTTCAGGAATCCATATCACACCCTGGCCTAGCTCTACACACATTCCTTTAGGGGGGAAGGGATTCTTGTTCCTGCACCCCAAAGAAGTATCTCCCGGGCTTTGACACAGCAAAGGGTAAGAGGAAGGAGTAGCCTTGAAAAAACCTCATTGCTCCTTTGGGATCCCTCCCTGTCGCCATTCCCCCAGACCAGATAAACTTCAGAGTGGGGAAAAGGGAGAAAGAACTGATAAAGGAAGAGTCGCCAGTCCCTGGACCTCAGGGTACTGGTTTCACCCAGTGGAAATTTACCTGGCTCAGGATGGGATGAGACTTCCATTAAAGACAAGACTCTCAGGCAGCTCGTTCTCCTCCCCACCTACCCTGTCCTGCCTAGGCCCTGAAAACAAGCAGAGCAAGTCCCTGATTCCTGTGACTGAGCAGGGCTTGGTTGACTCTTCTAAGGCCAGGTAGGCCAGCAGAGGTCTCTAGGAATACAGCCATGTGAGTTTAAAAATAAAGCTGGGCGTGGAGACTATCCGTTTTCTCATGGCTAAAAAGGGGGGAGGGGGAATGCTAACCAGCTAAGTAAGGAAGGCTTGGCAGACTGTTATGTGAACTTTTTGGAGCACTGCGGAGGACTTTCCTTCAAACTAGACATAACCTAGATTTATGTTCTGATGTAAATGGAATCTCAGCAAAAGGATTTTTTTCTCTACTGATTCAAAGACAAATACAAATTCAAAGGCAAATACAGCTAGCTAATTTTATGTGCAGGTCACAATGGGACAAGCTCTTTTTATAAAGGAGTTGGCTTTGTTTGGAACAGGTTGCGAGTGAATTTGCATGATCTGAAACTTGAGGTCTGGCTTGGGCACCTTTGAAACATAGAATGCATAGAAAGTTACAGATAGCATTTGAAATGTAGATGTAATTATTGGCACTGTGGAAACTAGAACATTTGAGAGGTTGTAACTTTGTTTCTGTATGACAATATTTTTCCTTCACATTCCCTATTTTATACATATTTAGGTATTTAGTGTTATGAACTGAACCAGGCATGCCTTTCAATACCTTTTTAATGTCTCAAAAGAACACCATAAACATGCATTTACTTTATGTCCTTCAACTATTTCAATTGAGTCATCACTGAAGGAAGGGGTTCATGATTTTATACAGGAGAGTTACTGTGAGCATTTATAAAGCCATCTCGCTTATGAGCTAAATTTATTATGTTTGCCAGGTTAATCTGTTTTCTCTAATCGGACACTTAATCATCCAGTCTCCTCCCTGCATTATGGATTCATGAATGTGAACTGGGGAGAGTTGCTCAGTCAGAGCAAGATGATAAATTATCTTTCCATTTTGGGGGTATTTGTGATTAAATGCCTCATAATAGAATTAAAATGAAATAAATCTTGTTATTTTAGCTCCAGATCCCTGCCAGGTATAGATAAAATGGACTCAGTTAAGAGCAAATTCAACTAGATGCCTGAGTGGAATTTATAGGAGGAACAGAGAGAGCTACAAAGCTCTTTGTGCAGGAAAGCCCAGTTTTCCCTTCATTTCTGTAAGTGGGAGAAATGGTTGATCACTCTGTGTTATTCTATGGATGTGTAGCACAGAATTAACATTTCCGTTTAGAAAAAATGAGGAGTTAGCCTTGGGCAGTAATCAGTAAATAGCAAAGTTTGTCTGAACCTAGAGCTATAATCCTGGGATCTAGAGGACCCTGTGCACGATATGTTGTTGGATCAGATGTTAGATTACAACCAGATAACCAGTTCCCATTATTTTGGCTATTAGAGTAAGTGAAGCACCATGGTGGCTAGCACTCTCAGTTGCTGCCTGGTTGGACTGTAAGGGTTGAAACGTATTGAAGTAACCATAATGGAGATTTACTCATGTTTGTGATTAAATAAATAAAGTTCACATTCTAGCTAAAGCTCTGTGAGGGAACAGTGTGATCATTTGTCTGTGTGTGTGTGTGTGTGTGTGTGTGTGTTAACCAGGGATAAAACCCAGGGGCATTCTACCTCTAAGCTACACCCCCAGCCCTATTTATTTATTTAGTCCTAGGGATACTAGGGATACAACCCAGGGGCATTCTACCTCTGAGCTATGTTCCCAGCCATTTCTAGTTTTTTTTTTTATTTTCAAACAGAGTCTTGCTAAGTTGCTGAGGCTGGCCTTGAATCTACAATCTTCCTGTCTCAGCCTCCTGAGTACTGGGATTACAGACGTGTGCCACCATGCCTGGCTGATTATTTATCTTTTGAATACATGGAAACTAAAACCAATTGCTATTGTTGGCATTGTATGATATTAGAGGCCTTAAAACAACCTGATATGTATTTATCTGTGTGTGGATATCTTATATTTAGCAAAGCACTTTCATAGCTTTTGTGTATTTGATTCTCTCAACAAACCTGTGGCAATTCAGAACAAACCGTGACTATTCAGGTCCTGACAGTTGCTGAAGTCCTGAGACGAGGAGCTCCGCACTCAGGGTCTCCTGGATAGAACTGAAGTCCGGCCTCTTTAGTACAGAACCTTCCACTACCCAGACTCCTTTCACCAGACAGCAAAAGTAAAGTATTGCATTCATTAATCTTGTGGTGCTAGGGATGGGATGGACTTGTGAATACTAAGTACACACTCTACCACTGAGCTACACCCCCAGCCTCAAAGCCGTTAATTTAGATTAAATAATAATAATAATAATAATAACGCAGGTTAACAATAGTGTATTGAATATTCCAAAATAGACAGAAGATTTTGAATGTTCTCACCACAAAGAGATAATAAATATTTGAGGTGATGGATATGGTAAATACACTGATTCTATTATTACTCAATGTATAAATCTATTGAAGCCTTACACTATACTCCATAAATATGTACAATTATTATCTGTCAATTAGAAATAAAACAAAAAAGAGCCGGGCGTGGTGGCGCACGCTTGTAATCCCAGTACTTTGGGAGGCAGAGACCGGAGGATCCGGGTTCGCAGCCAGCCTCAGCTCATGCACGCGCGTTCACGCGCGTGCACATGCTCTCTCTCTCTCTCTCTCCCTGTCTGTCTCTCTCTCTCTCCCTGTCTCTCTCTCTCTCTCTCTACTTAGTGAGGCCCTCCACAACTTCGTGAGACCTGGTCTCAAAATAAAGTATAAAAAATAGGACCGGGGGCCTAGCACGGAGGTAGAACACCCCTGGGTTCAATCCCCAGTACCGCAAAAAAGAAATAAAACATAAAGAAAAAAGAAATGGATGTAAACTCAAATATCTCTATAATTACAGTTAAACTGAACAAACATTGTCTACATGCTGTCAAAAAAGAAACCCTACCAAATAAAGACCTACACAAATACAAAGTAAATGAAAGACAGTGTAAGCATGGTCTTTGTAAAGACCTCATGGCCTTAACTCAGATATTTGTGAAGATAATACAGAGATTGTTGGCTACATGAACACAATAAGTGAGATCTAAGACAGTTATTCATACAGTTCAAATTCTTCCCCTCAAAATCCATGCTATTAAAGAGAAGTTTTTTCCTTGACTTTAATGTCCAGGAAACAAGTCTGCTCAGATTGGATTTTGGTTGTTTGTTCTAATTGCTCAAGTTTTTCATTCTACTTTGTACATTCTTTTCTTTTCTTCCTTTCCTTTCCTTTCCTTTCCTTTCCTTTCCTTTCCTTTCCTTTCCTTTCCTTTCCTTTTTTCAGTGTTGGTGATGAACCCAGGGCCTCAGGCATGTTTGGTAAGTGCTCTACCACTGAGCTACATCGTTAGCCCCTGCTTTATATATTCTTTGTCAATATGGTTGGAACTAAAAATCTGTTTCCTTGAAAATTCCTCAATAGCTCACATCCAGGCTAAGAGATGTCTCTGTGACTGCTGCTTCCCAATGACTGTGTTCATTAGACATGACTAAGTTGGTAAATTAGGCTGAGCCAAGTCTGTGGGGGCAGTCAAGAGGCTAAAGACATAAAGGAATGATTTAATGGAGTCCAGGATAGAGGCACAGAAACCTATCAGTATATGACAAAGAAGGACGTGGGTGTGCCTTCTATAGAAGTAGGCTGCATTCCTCTCTGGAAAAAAGGAAACGGCCTGGACAGTGAGACAGGAGGCTTACGTTATAATCTCAGGCACAGCGCTTGCTCGCTGTATGGGGCTTGCGTGTTCCCTACACACTTTCTGAGCCTCAGCTTATACATGTATGAAATGGGAAAAATAATAACATAGCCTGCCACCTTCGCAGATGTGTGAATGTTCTTTTATGTATATAAAAAGCTTAGCATATATATGTATGAAAATATATTTCATACATTTTTTGGTGCATTGTAGTTTTAGTGATACGTTAAAACATGCACACATCACTTGGTGTATTTTCCTCCATATCCTACCCCATTCCCCCTTCCTCACTCCCCGTATATGTTAGTGAAATTGGTAGTGACCTTCATGTATGGGCATAACATTATTTGAACTGTTTGCTTCCTCATGCCTCATTTCTCCCTCCTTCCCCCCCCCACCATTTCCCTTCCACTATTCTACTGGTTAAAAATGAATACATTTAAATTATGGTTTGTTGATAGATATAACATGAGGCGATCTTTGAAAATGATACTTAAATTTCACTATATTTTAGAAGAAAAATGGCTTAATAAATACACAGCATTCCTATTTCTGCTTTCCCTGTTTACTTCTTCCATTTTTAAATTCAGAACAAGGTGTCTTTTTATTAATTGTAGCATTTTATATTATAAATATGTTACTTAAAAGTGATATTGACAATGTAGTTAAGCCTTTATTGTCTTTTATTTGTCTAATAAATTAAAGCACATCACTAAAAGGAGACCACAAATATAAATGATTTCAGGGACTTGGCTCTAAAGGAAAATCATACATTTGGAAAAAGGTAATTCTGACTCGTCCTTTGTAAAATGCAAAATTTCTTCACAACATCTTAAAGCACAAGTGTTTACAGGACTCTTGGTGACAAGAAAAGCAATAGTAAATGTGCTTTAGCACTAAAATTCATGTATCCATGGAAACCTGTGAAGTTCTGTAAGCGCACATGCACACAGCCTACAGTATTTATCGAAGGGCTGAGGTGGTGATCAGTGGGTTACTATGCTGTGAAAAGCTGACAGATTGCTGGGAGCTACTCCACACAGGCATGGATCAGGTTGTCCTCTGCTAAATGTAATTACAGAGAAAGTCAGAAATTTCACACATTACTGAGAAAAAAAATGTTTATTTACATATGCTTATATCTCTCCAAATTCAGTGTCCTTAAATCAGTTTTTTAATTAGAAAATACTTGATAAGCCATTAACATTTCCCTCTCCCCACACATTTGTAGCTACATCCAAATCGTCTCTAGATTTTTCATGTTTGCTGATGAATATATTTATTGGATGATGGGAGAAAATGCCACAAGTTTAATCAAACTGATTATTCCCAGGAATTTAAATATGTTCATGGTCAGTGTTTCCTAATGTATAATTGTTTTCAAAAAAAAGGACATAAACATATTTGGGAAGAGAATCACAAATATCTGAAGTGTTTATATAACTAAGAACCAATATTCTAGTAAAATAAAGAATTAATTCTATTTATAAAGGCATATCCACACAACATTTAATATTTTAAAACATCAGCTCATTTAATCTTTACATCCATCTTGATGAGTACTGTTATCACCATTTTCCTTCCCTTGTCAAGTCCTGAATTCTTTCTAAAATATTATTCTAGATTTTAATACTTGGAAATGATCTACACTTGAAAACAAAGGTAATATCATTAATGAGTTCTTAAAAATACTTCGTATTTTTTTTATCCTTACAGAAATTTTCTCTTTACTTTTTTTCATGTTTAGTCTTCAAAAGATGTGATACCAATATGGTAGCCATTAGCCACAGGTGGCTACTGAGCACCTCAAATGTAGCAGCGTCACATATGAAATAATATTTGGATATATCAGGTTAAAGAGAACCTACTACTTTAATCTCATCTTTTTTAATGTGATCTCATCATTTTAATGTGCTTTAATGTGCTTACTAAAATATTTTAAAATATATGTGGGGCTAACATTGGTTTCTATAGGACAACTCTGCTCTAATGATATGGTCTAGTTCTTTCCAAGGGGGTGTTAATTTTTTTTAACCATTTGGTGTATGCCAGCTTGCTTAGTCTTAATGTGACTTGCCAAACTTTTCACCAAAATAAGGAGAGTAGTCACACAGATTGCTTTCACCTCAGACAAGTGCCTTAAGTTACCCTTCTTTTTGTGGACCAGGTTTCTCTTCTTTTTCTCCCATGCAATTCTCCATGACATCGCCTCAGCAAGCAAATCGATGCTCTTTTCTTTTCTGTTTGCTTTCTCAGAGCCAATGAGACAGAGTGCCTTCCTCTGGGGAATCCACTGAGCCCCGCCCACACAGGGCCCAGAGTTTGCCAGGGAGCGCACCCTGGATGCTAGCCAAGGCCTGACAAGCACCTGGGAAGGGAGTGCTGCCCTGTGTGGAATTGGCTCAGCCACCCCCAGCTGGAGTGGGAAAGTAACAGAGGCCGTGTCGTGTTATATCATTATCACAATCTGAACTCAGATACAACCTGAGTCATAATCTCAATCCTCAATAAGACGCTATGTGACTTTTGTCAAATACTTTTAGTTCTCTGGGACTCAATATTCTTTTTATTCTATTTTGTAGTTTATTTATTTTTTTGGCACTGGAGATTGAACCCAGGGGCATTCTACCTCTGGGCTATACCCCCATCCCTATTTTTTATTCTTTATTTTGAAACAGGGTCTCACTAAGTTGCGGAGGCCTCACTAAGTAGCTGAGGCTGGCCATGAACCCGGATCCTTCGGTCTCAGCCTCCCAAGTACTTGGATTACAAGTGTGTGCCACCATGCCTGGCTACTTTGTAGTTTATTAAATCATGTTTTATTTATTATTATTACTTTATTCTAATAAAATTTAATAATTAAGTAAATTTCATGTATAAACCTTTGTCCAAGAGTTTGTGACCATCCAAGGCTCCAGTAATTCAGTTTGAACCTGTAAGACTGGGGAGAGAAAGAAGACATGAAGAAATAATAATTTTGCTTCTGGTTGTATGAAGAGTACTTTCAGCTACAAGTAAGAAAAGAGCATGTTAATGGTGGCATAAAAAATAGGGCCTTATTTTTCATATACTGAGAAATCTGAAGATATACCTTTGCTGGACTAATACCCCACATCAAACCCATCTGCAAATTCTGGTGATTTGACCCTCAAAATACACCTAGAATCTAATCTTCCTATCTCAGTTACTTCTGCCTTTATCTAGTCACTATTATTTCTTGCAGTATTTTTCTAATTTCTCTCCCTGTTTCCTCTTTTAATGTTTTCTATATCCAGCAGCCAGAAACTTCTGTTAAATTGTGCATACCATGTTGCTCCCCTGCTCAAAATCCTCTAATGATTTTCTGTGTCTCCAGAATAAAATCTAAAATCCTTATCGTAGCTTCCACCAACTCAAAGATCTGGGCCTCAGGGATTTCTCTTCCCTTGTCTCCTTCCTTTTCCCTGTTGTTCACTCAGTCTGACCTCTCTGGTCTTCCTGATGCTTCTTATTTATCTATTTATTATTTTTATGTGTGGTACTGGGGATGGAACCCAGAGGCATTCTACCTCCAAGCAACACCTTCATACCCATTTTATTTTTATTTGGAAACAGGGTCTCCCTAAATTGCTAAAAAGCTTCGCTAAGTTGCTGAGGCTGGCTTCGAACCTGCAATCCCCTTGTCTCAGTCTCCTAAGTACTGGGGTTACAGGTGTGCACCACCACACCTGGCTTTTCTGCTGCTTCTTGAATATTTATTTCTTACATATGAGTCTCAAGCACTAGTATAGTGTCTGGTTCATAATAAGCATCCAACAAATAGTTGTTGAGTGAATACCTCAGCCACTGAATACCAGGTCCCTCTGGCAGGTCTGCTGCAATTGCCTTGGGCTTCTCCTTGATGCGAGACAGCTGCCAGAGCTCCCACTATCATGTCTTCACCACTTTCAGCAGTAGGAAGCAGTGGGGACATGCCTTTTTTACTCCTGTGCTTTTCTCTTAGAATCCCTTAGAAATCCTTACAATAAAATGTAAAGCGACTTCCCTTTACATTTTATTGACTAGAACTGGGTCAAGGGCTACCCGTATCTGCAAGAGAGGCTTGGAAATTATTTAGTTCACCTTTTGAGAGGAAGACATGCAAGGGAAAATAGTATGATTAATAGAACCACCGCATCAATAAAAGCCATGATCAGTATATCCCCATTATATCGAGCACACAGCTGGTTAGAGATCTGGTAAACCATGAGATGATGAGTACTCAGTGGAGGATTTTTCCCCTGTAATGCTCCTGGTGTTTTTCTACCCTTCACATCTTGAAAACAGAGCCATTTGTATAACTTATTTTTCCAATTTAATAACTGTTTTGTTAAGTGAAAGCTTTCAAATAATTACGTGGGAAAATGGCTTATGTAATTCTATAATTAGGAAAGTTTGACAGAAGGGTATATCAAGGGAGAGAACTGAATAGGCAGATGAAGAATAAATGGGCAAAGGCAACCGTCTCTCAGAGTGGGACAAAAGGAGAAAATCCAGGAAGGCCCGCTGGAAGAGAAGCTCAGGCATGCTGGTGATGGGGTTCCAGGAGGAGAACAGGTGCCAGAAGCCATCCTTTATTTTAGATTCCTACTTATGCTTTGCAGAAGAACAAAGACCAGCTTTTTTATGCAACGTTTGTAAATCAAACACTAAGAATATTAACATAGCAATTTATTTTTCCTTTTGAAAAATTTACAAAAGCTTAGTTCTTAGCAAGTTGACGCTGTGGTCCATGACAGCGTCTTCCAAGTTGTAAGGGAGTCTAGAAAAGACACTAGGAGTCACATGCCTCCAATAGACTCCCATCTCTATGTCTCATGAACTATCAATGTATTAGTAGATCAACCAGAGGGAAGACATATATTTCAGGCCTGGCAGGTGGTGCAGTAGGCAAGAAAGTTACCTGCACGGGACTGCGGAGCAGGGGGAGAGGAAGCAAGGAGACCCTCCTTACCTTTTATTCTCAAGCAGGCCGTGTCCCATCCTTCCAATAAAGAAAACAATGATTCACAATCCCAGCGTCCTGGAATCAGAGTGAAAGCAAGGGCCTCAAGTTCAGTCCCGATCTACCAAGCTGTCAGGTGAACCCTGCATGACAAGCACACAGTACTGTATAACCTGACTGTTTAATCCTGTGACCTCTATAAATCAAAGGAGAGCTTTGCATATATAGGATTGTGAGGCAGCCATTTTTAAACAAATGACATTGTCGGTCATGGTGGCACACGCCTGTAATCCCAGTACTTGACAGGCTGAGACAGGAAGATCACAGGTTTGAGGCCAGCCTCAGCAATTTAGTGAGACCCTGTTTCAAAATAAAAAATAAAGAGCTGGGAGTGTAGCTTGGAGGTAGAATGCCCCTGGGCTCAATCCCCAGTACCACACACACACACACACAAATTAAATTTGAATGCCCAGCCACTCAGGTATCTTTTGCAAAAAAAAAAAAAA
>PVJS01008258.1:0-53667 GCA_004027185.1 Glis glis | reverse complement strand
CATAATTTTGTAATCCATTCATCTGTTGATGGACATCTAGGTTGGTTCCATAATTTGGCCACTGTGAATTGTGCTGCTATAAACATAGGTATGCATATGTTACTGTAGTTTTCTGGTTTCAATCCCTTTGGTATGATACCCAGTAGTGGTATAGCCAAGTCATAGGGTGGATCCATTCTCAGTTTTCTGAGGAATCTCCACACTGTTCTCCATAGCAGTTGGACTAGTTTGCATTCCCACCAACAGTGTAGAAGAGTCCCGATTTCCCCACATCCTCGTGAGTTATACACCATGATGTGAATCTTCCACTCTGTCTGGTTGGAACAGTCACATTCCCTGCCATGTGTGATTGTCAGCAATTGTTTCCTGATTCTTTCTGCTGAGTTGTTTTCTTTGGCTTGCAATAACCTCCTCATGTACATGTGTTAATCAGTAGTTCACTGAAGGCTCAAGGCAACCTTTCTAGATCAACCTAGAATTCTTATCCAGAAAAAAAAGTATCAAAAATTAACTGAAACTTGTTTCATGTCACAGAAATGTAAAAACTAAGCTAGGAGCCATGGTGCAAGCCTGTAATTCCAGTGATTGAGAGGCTGAGACAGGAGGATGGCAGGTTTGTGGCCAGTTTCAGCAACTTGGCGAGGCCCTCTACAACTTAAGACTCTGTTTCAAAATAAAAAATAAAATAGGGCTGGGGGTATAGCTGGGAGGTAGAACACCCCTGGGTTTAATCCCAGCACCACAAAAAAAAACAAGAAGGGAGGGAGGGAGGAACTACATTCAGTCTGAAAGCTTAAAACATGGAGTAGTACCACTGGTTCTTTTTTGATAGTGGAGCTCTAATTAAGTTGTAGAGTGCTAACACTAATGTTCTAATATTTCTATTAGATTCTATCACTGAGAATACTGTGTGTTATTTTACATGCTACTACTGCTTAGCAAGTACTTATAAAGGTGAAATAAAAACTTCTTCAGATAGTCAAACACTAGATTCAGCACCATGAGTCCTATATTGCTAGAAATGTTTAAAAAATAAATGTTCTACGAGCAGAAGGAAAATAATACCAGATGGAGGTCTGAATCTTTGTAAAGGAATTAAGATCACTGGTAATGTAACTATGCAGGGAAATTAGTGCAATTTATGGCACATCAATGATACTTAAATAAAGCTGTGGGGGGAATATACTGTATAAATGAAGTGTAGGAAATGGCATATTCATCTATCTGTGGGAGTACAAACTAGTACAGCCTTTCAGGAGGACAATTTTAGAATTATCAATTAAAATGCTAACTGATCACTTTTAACCCAGAATTTCTACTTTTTAGAATTTATGATATAGCAACACTAACACAAATATATAAAAAGTATGAGTTTTCATCACAATGTTATTACCAATAAAAATTTTCTAACTACCCAAGCTGCTCCCACTATGAGAATCCTTAGACAAATTATGATAAAATTAAAAATGAGGTAAAATTTAAAATAAGGTATATCTATCTACTGTTAATTAAAAGAAGAGAAGCTTACAACAATTGTCTGGCATTTATTGAAATTATATGAATTGAGCATGACTGATTATTTTGTAATAGTCTTCATGCTGATTAGAAGCACTGAATGGCTGTTATGTATCTAATACATTTTAAAAAAACAAAATAAACTAATCAGAACTTCTGATGTACATTTTCATACACTCTCTCAAAAAGAGCTCAGAACTAAATCAGGCCCTCCGGGAGTCTCTGGTAGGATCTGAGAAAGCATCCTATCTCAAGAACAGCTTGTTCATCTACTGCTGCTGCTACTACAGAACAGCTGAGACTAGGTAACTTAGAAAGAATAGAAATTTATTTTTCTCATAATTCTGCAGCCTAGGAAGTCCATGCTAGCATGTGGTGAAGGGCCTTTTTACTCCATCCTCATGTGGCAGGTGGCAGAAAGCAGAAAGGCAAAAAAGCCCCCTCTTTTTATCACCAGCATTAATCTAGTTATGAAAGCAGAGCTCTCATGACCTAAACAACTCCCCGTAGGTCCAACCTCCCAACACTGCTGCATTGGGATTAAATTTCCAACACATAAATTTGGGGGGATACTTTCAAACCTTAGCAAGTTTCTTCCAAATCTGAATCCATGATTGAAGAGGATATAAAAAATTTTTACATAGAAAGGAACTTTGAAAATTGTACCACAGGGGTATAGTTTTTATAGATATGATAATATAAATAAGACATAAAATATATATTTAAAATTTTTTTACTTTCTATAAAATTAACTGCAATTTGTTTCATGTCATAGAAATGTAAAGAATATATTCAGCCTGAAAGCTTAAAAATGAAGCAGCAACCACGGGTCCCCCCCCTCATTTGGTACTGGGGATTGACCCAGGGGCATTCTACCTCTGAGCTATACCCCCAGCCATATTTTTATTTTTATTTTTTAAACAGGGTCTCACTAAGTTGCTGAGGGCCTTGCTGAATTGCTGAGACTGACCTCAAACCTGTAATCCTCCTGTCTCGGCCCCCCAAGTACTAGGATTACAGGCATGCACCACCATGCCTGACCCATGCATTCTTTTTGAAACTACAGATCTCATTAAGTTGCAGAGGACTAGCAATGGAAGTATAATATTAGAAAGATATCAACAGTCAGCAAGGGTTAATGATTAAAGTGAAAGACTCCCAGATATTATTTATCAACTGTTTTAAACATTTTCAGGACCAAGGAAAAAATTATTTCATTTTTGAAACAGATTTCTTTATCAGTTTCATCCCTCCAGACCCAATAAGATTATTACAAGGCCAGCAGGTAGTATAAACCAAGTCTTCAATATTTAGTAGCAACAATAGTAGGTCATGAGCAGTATCAAGCCAGGCTAGACCTAGAAAAGTCCAGGAAAGAAATTCTAATGGACAGTGTGTTCGTCAGCTTTCTATTACTATAATAAATACCTGAGATAAAGATTCCGTCACCTCCCAATTGCTGAGTACCAAAGCCTTTAATACATGGGCCTTTAAGGGACAATTCAGACCCCAACTATAGCACAGGGTTAGTAAGTAGGGGGAAAAGTAACCTTTACAATAGGTAAGGTGGATTCTCCAGCGAACCTTAAGACAACACTTAAGACATAAATTCAATATGGTGATATTCAAATCAAAACATAGAAAACAAGCAGGGTATGAGATCCTAGTGAATGAGCTGGCATCAATATCCAGGGGTCTCAAACTAAGACTGAGGTCACTAACAAAAATTCAGTTGAAGATCTATACAGAGAGGTTCTCTCAGTTTCCAGGGCTCAAAACTGGAGAATTAAAAGCAAACAAAAATAACAACCGTTTGGAACTGTGTCTAAACATGTTACAGAGAGTGAACCAGAGCTTGGATAGTTGTGCTTGAATCCCAGTTCTCCTTATACACACCGTGTGATCTATGTAACACAATCTCTCTAAGCCTCAGTCTCCTCATCTATAAAACAAGGAGGCCACCTGTCCTGCCCATCTCAAAAAAGCACTGCTAAGATAATGTGAGACTGTATGAAAGCTTCATAAACCACGATGTTATTATCACATATGATAGGGTTATATAAGGACAAGAACAATTTACCTTTTATCTCCCTGATATAGCACAGTACTTGACCTTTAAAGACCACCCAAACAGCTTTCTAGAACAAAACAGTCTTCTGAAGACTATATGGTTAGTGACTGCAGCTCTAAACCCTTGGAGGAATCACAGCAGGCCAAACACTGGAGCAGTCATAGAAAAATGTACATGATTATATAAAATTCTTCAGATATGAAAATTGGTTAACTTTTTTTTGGTGAGAATACTTAAGATCTATACCCTTAGCAAATTTACAGTGTTATTAACTATAGTCACTAGCTGTACATTAGATCTCCAAAGTTAATTTATCTTACAACTGAAAGCTTGTACCCCTGACATGTGAGGTAATAGATGTGTTAATTAGCTGATTGAGGTGACCAATTCAAAGTGTGGACGTTATCTAATCATCATGTTATATACCTTACATACAATTTTTAATGTTCAATTATACCCCAGTAAACATTTTTTTTTTAAAGAAATGTAAAGAGCCAGGTGTGGTGGCGCACGCTTGTAATCCCAGTACTTGGTAGGCTGAGACCGGAGGATCTGGGTTCACGGCCAGCCTCAGCTACTTAGTGAGGCCCTCCTGTTTCAAAATAAAGAATGAGAAAACAGCTGAGGTTGTAGCTTGGAGGTAGAATGCCTCTGGGTTCAATCCCCAGTACTGCAAGAAGAAAAAAAAAAGAAATGGA
Source organism: Glis glis (assembly GCA_004027185.1). Classification (NCBI taxonomy): domain Eukaryota; kingdom Metazoa; phylum Chordata; class Mammalia; order Rodentia; family Gliridae; genus Glis; species Glis glis. The sequence continues at coordinate 49,383 of PVJS01008258.1, read as the reverse complement.
AAAATTGGGAAAGCCAAGAAGTTAACTACTAAATAAATTCTAAAGTGAGTCACTAAGTACATTTTAATATAGAAAATATTATTTTAAATATTAAAATATGTCAACTATACTATTTCTAGAGAATAAAAATACTAAAAAAAATCACTGAACTCTAAAAAAGGAGTGTCTAAATGTGTCTATAATAGTACTAGAAAATAAGTTGTACAATATGAAAAGATTCAGAATGATGAACTAAACTGAAATAGACACAAGCTTTACTAATAATGTGCATTAAGTCTTGGCACAACATTTAACAATTTAGTAACAACTTGGTGAGGGAATAAGACACAGATAAAGGTAAGTACGATAGAAAGCAGATTATGATAAGCCATATGGTGAGGGTAATTATGTGGCCCATTGGCCTGGGACAGGCCTCATTTACCCCTGTTGTCTTGGTGTAATTATTAATAGCACCCTCCTTCACTCTCAAAAGTATCCCAGTTTGGATGATGAATTACATGGTCACTCCATCTATAATGACAATATTATAAAGCTAATAGTGTTGATGTTACAGTAAGTCACAATTTTATTTATTTCACTTGTGAAATGGCAATAAATAAGGTTCTGTACCCACCCAAATTCAGACATCTTTTAGAAGCTGAGACAATATGTGAAGTGTGATAAATCCTCAAATAAATATATTATGTAAATGTAATACCACGCTGTGATCCTGAAAACGCGCAGGGAGGAGGGGAGGAGAGGAGCAGGACTGGCAGTACAGTCAGGCTAGAACCAAGAAGAGAAGTCCAGATGCACAGTCCTGATTCACACTCCTACTCCTCTGCCCCCTTTCAGTCTGTAACAATGCTGAGTATGAAATGCTTGTTGAAATAAATGAAAAATTAATGGAATGGGAATGAGAAATAATTTCTTTAATGAAAATATATAATTACCATGTGGTCTGACTAAGCCAGAAGAATCAGAGGGAGGTGGCTAACAGATTTACTAGTTGAAGCAGGTGTTAACCCAAGAAGGAGCAAAAGGTACTAAGCTGAATGCTTCAATGCTGTATCTGTGATGCCATAAAATGATTTCAGAAGTTTTTTTTTTCTTTATACACAGATCTCATACTATAGGCCACTTTCCCAATTAATTAATAGGGGGCATTTCAAAGGTTTTTAAAAATAATTTAAAGCACATCATTCTACAGAAACTATATTATGGTATTTAAGTTCCTAGTTCACCAGAAAAGCCTACTTAGTCCATATGTAACTGAGCTATAAACCACAAATGGTGCTTCTCAAATGGTCTATTAGGGTAGATAGAACTGATTTTAATAAATAAGAATGGGGGGTTGAAGAGAGATAGCCTAGATGGTAAAAAATAGTTGGGTAAGGGAAAGTCCTCTGGTTTCTACAGTGGCTGATTTGAGGGACAAGCAGATACATGAGTAGAAACATTCCAGGAGAATCAGTTCTTTCCAAAGCCATAAACAGATAACTCAACAGCAGATGGTAAACCAACTGGAAAAGCAAGAAATAGTGGAGGAAGTCCAGTAAATAGGTACTTCAACTGTTAAGGTAAGGCATAAGAGCCTGGGTGCTCAACTAAATAAATGCCAAGGCACGGTGGAAATTTTATAATTTAAATAAAAGGTATTTTGGGTAAACAATGAGACATTTTCTTAAGATTGTCGCAAAAATTTACACATGGCTCATAACTATCTAGGGTACAGAACTATCTTCAACAAAAGCAAAGGATCCTTCCCCAAAAACATATAAACATAACTCTGCTTTACTATAATTGCATGTCCATGATTTCCTGCAGAACAAATGAAGAACCTTGTAATGTGGAACTAGGCAAAAGTAAAATCACAAAGCACAGGAGCAGAAAACAATGTCTTGCAAGACCATTATAAAAACTGTTACGAAAGCAAAATGCAAAAAATAATCATGCGATTTACTAAGCTACAAAGAGTAAGGTGTGAACTATTTTTTCATGGATCCGATCATAAGAAAATGAGATTTGTAAATATACTATGTACTCATGAAAGGTCAAAATAAAGAGCTTCTTGCTACTATAAATGTCCTGAAGGTTTAATCAAGTGACTCTCAAACTTCATCAAACACCAGAAACACTCAGAGAACTTATTAAGAGATTGCTGGATCCCAACCCCAAGTTTCTGACTCAGCAGGACTAGGATAAGGCTTGAGAATTTACATCTAACAAGGTCTCATGTAAAGCTAACGCTGCTTATCCAGGGAGCATACTTTGACCTATTCCTTAGAGCAATTTCTCCCAACTATCCCAACTCCCTTTTCATCCACTTCTTCTCTCCCTTGAGGCTCAAGGATTTGGTCCAATGACCTTTGCCCTTCCTCACTAAGTAAGTTAAATGCAGAGTATTAGAGTATGGAACCATTTTTCTTCCTTGCTTCCAAACATGTATACAGCCCCCATGTCATTCTGGATAGTTTAAAATGCAGTTAAATACAGGTGAACAGAGAAGAGGTAACCAAAATGACAAATACTTGGTGCTTAACACATTTTGTTGAGTAGTTGAATATCAAAATACCTTTAGCATACGTTAAAAGATTATTTCCACCTATGTCAAAAGTCTTTCTTCCAGACTCCTACTTAAAGGTGCTGTAAGCCAAGCATGATGGCACACACCCGTAAGTCCAGTACCCAGGAGGCTAAGACAGGAAGATCTCAGGTTCAAGGCCAACCACAGCAACTTAGTGAGGCCCTCAGCAACTTAGTAAGGCCCTGTTTCAAAATAAAAAAAAATAAAATAGGGATGGATATGTAGCTCAGAGGTAGAATGCCCTTGGGTTCAATCCCTAATACCACCAAAAAAAAAAAAGGTGTTATAAACACTGTTTCTAAGGTCTCTTCAGATCAATAATTAGACCCTCACCATCCAAATACAAATTAAATTTAAATATTAACAGAAATGGGGCTTGGTGGCACACACCTGTAATCCCAGTAGTTGGGAGGGTAAGACAGGAGGATTTCAGGTTCGAGGCTACCCTCAGCAATTTAGCAAAATCCTGTTTCAAAATAAAACATAAGTTGGGCATGGTGGCGCACACCTGTAATCCCAGTACTTAGGAGGCTGAGACCAGAGGATCAGTTTCCTGGCCAGACCCAGCAACTTAGTGAGGCCCTCCGAAACTTAGTGAGACCCTGTTTCAAAATAAAAAAAATAAAATCAGGCTGGGGGGTATAGTTCAGACGTAGTAAGCCCCTGGGTTCAATCCCCAGCACCAAAAAATAAATAAAGTAAAATATAAAAAGGGCTGGAAGTGTAGTTTGGAAGTAGAATGCCCCTGGGTTCAATCCCCAGTAACTAACACACGCACGCACGCACGCACACACGCATGCAGAAAAAAAAAGAAAAGAATTAATAGACACTGCAGTTAAACGGTCTATTGGGAAAATTTTATAAGAAAAAGTATTTTTCAAAAAGTATATCAAGTGTACAGTTTAATCATGCCTTCCCTTATCAAAATGATACCTAAATTTTCTATCTCACTCGTCTTTTTCTAAATGTATAAATGAGTGGACGCTGCCATTTCTCACAGGTATCAGAGCTCATTTCAGTCATGAAAAGCAAAGTACTCATTATAAGAACAAAAGTAAATGATGTGCTATATGGTTAAGAACCATGTATACAGTGGCAGGATAAATTTAAAAAATAAATACTAACATTAGTACCTCTCAAACTATTTTTCTTGAAAATTTTTCACAGTCATCTGCTCTTATAAAAATGGAATGCACTCTATGTGACCTACAACTTGACCTTGCTTTATAATTCATTGGTGCAGTGGCCTCCAAACTATATTGTCCAGACCCACAGGGATATACAATCTAATTCAGTGGAGGGGAGAAATATTAAAATCTATCTTTATCTTTAATTTTACCTTATTTCTTAGTTTATTTTTGTGCACATTTTTAAAAGATAGAGCACAGGTACAATAGTGAATAAATATATAAAATATGTGGTATACATATGTACACTACTTAAATACAGGTATTTATTTTTTATCAGGAAATACACATGTAAAAACGTTTTTACTGAGAGAAGTACATGATAAAAATAGTTTGGAGCCAGGAGTGGTGGTATGAGCCGGTAATACCAGCTACTCGGGAGGCTGAGACAGAAGGATGGCAAGTTCCAGGCCAGCCTGGACAATTTAATGAGACATACTGGTAAAACTTTTGATAATCCCTCAATTTCATCTCACTCACTCTTCCATCTGCCCAACAGAATATATTTACATATTTCAAATTCTTTGTAAATTAGAAGCAATGCAAGATAGGATTATCACAGTCTATGGTTCTATAAACAAATGAAAAAATTGGTCTACTTAAAAGTGAAAGTGATGATTTAGGTATCATTGGGACTAAGCCCTAACCAAAATGATTTAACCACAATGAGAAGAGATTATTTCAGGAAGCTGGAATCAACTAAGGTAGACATTAAAAATAAGACTGAAGAGGTAATTTCTGATCTAATAGGCAGTTAGAAATCACTATAATAAATTTCTTACCTAAAAAAAAACACTCTCAAAGTAATAATCATGATGGGTTAGAGAGGAGAAAGTTAGAGACAGTAACCAGGAAGAAGACAATAAACACATAGATTAAAATAGAAAAAATGAATGACTAAAGCAGATAAGAGGTAGTAGCAAAAGGAATAAAAGTAATAAATTTTAAAAACACAAGATCTTACTTATAACAGGAGTTAAAATACAGGCAAAATCCTGCCCAATTCCTACTTTTGCAAATAAAGTTCTACTGGACACCACCATGCCCATTAGTTCATACCGATCTATGGCTGCTTTCATACAGTTTTGCTACTGTATGAACTTTTTGCTACTGTATGGCCCACAAAGCCTAAAACATTTACTTCCTATATTAGTTTCCTAGGACTGCCATAACAAAGTCCAACAAACTGGATGGCTTAAAATGACAGATCAAGAAGCTAAAAATTCAAAATCACAGTATCAGCAGGGCCATGCTCACTCAAGGGCTCTATGGGAAAATCTGTCCCATGATCAGCTTCTGGTGCCACCAGCAATCCTTGGCATTCCTTGACTTACAGTTACATAACTCCAGTCTCTGTCTCCAATGTCACATGCTTGTCTTCTTTGCTGCGTCTGTGTCCACATGGTATTCTCCTCTATTATAAGAACACCAGTAATATTGGATTAAGGGCCTTATCCTATTCAACTAATGACATCTGTAATGACCCTATTTCTAAATTCTGAGGTACTTCAGGTTAGGATTTCAATATATTTTTTTGGAGGACACATTTCAGTCTGTTGTTTGGTCCTTTACAGAAAATATCTGCCAACTCCTAATTTAGAAGAATAAGAATTCAGGAGAGGTAGGTCCTGAAGTGCCACTGAACAATGAAGTAAGAGAATGGGATTTTGCTTTAAACATACTAAATTTAAAGCAAAATTAAGAGTCTTCTAAAAATGTCAGGCAGAAAGCAATAAATGAAGATCAGGAATATGAATTGGCTTAGAGATGAAAGAATGAGGGGTAACCTGAACAGAAATGAGCATTCTCAAAGTAAATGTTTTCTACAACAGGTCAAGCAGGTCAATCGATCTTTACAAAATGTTATTATTAGTTAACAGTGTGATCAGAGGATGTTAGTGCTATATAACACTAGATAACAATAGGAAATAATGAAATTTACTATTACATAAACGAAAAAGACGCATCTCAACAGTGACAAATACAACAAAGAGGCTGAAGATGCCTGGAAAATGACAGGGATTTGATTAGAATGAGACCACATCAAATGAAGAAAACAACTTCTATAAAGACACCAGAGGGAAGCCAGCTCAGGGGAAGATGAGAATGCTAAGAACTAAAGGTACAATAAGTTAGGAAATTGATGGCCTCCCATGAACCACACTGCCTGGTTATATATGGCATATCATCCTCTCCCACCTAGATGCTGAGCTTACCCAGAGGATTTGCTTTGGCCAGTTTGATATTAGCAAGCCCTGCAAGCAAAGGCATGATAAGCACTTGCACATGGGAACTTGTCTTCTTGGAACACTACCACTTGGAAGCCGGCTGTCACACTATAATAAAGCCTGAGCTACACTCCTGTTGATGAGCGGGACACAGAGAGATCAGGACGAGTAAGAGGCCATCATAGCCATTCCAGCCCCACAGCTCCCAAATGAACACAAACTGCCACAGTGACCTCTGCCCATACCTGAGGGAACAGAAAAACTACGCAGCTGAGACTAGTAAACCCACAGAATTTCGAGAAACAATAAACTGTTATTGTTTTAAGCTACAACATTTTTAGATGGCTTATAAAATATATTTGAGAACTCCATGAATGTAAGACTGAAAATTTTTATAAAACTGGGAAGACTTCATACAAAGGAGAGAAGGGGTCATGTAAACATAAAAGGTAAAATTAAAATGTTAAAAGAGAAAACCTAAACATGATGAAGTTGAGTCACATGAGGAATAAAGGGAAAATAGAAGACTAAACACAGTTACTCTATTGTTAAAAAGAAGAAAAGAAAAACGTTTTCCACCTACTTCGTCACTTTCATCTACTTCAATTCCACCATCCTTGTCATCGTCCATTTGTTTATGTATTGTCTGAAGAGCTTCCAGACTAAATCTATCTTCTTCTGTAAAGCATGGTGGGCTCAGTGACATACAGGGATCTGAAACAGAACAAAGTGCAATGACTAACACAGCACGCCAAAACAGACTACAGTTAGTGCAATTTAAATGGGAAAACAACAAAATTAAACTTCAGACCAAGCCGGACTAAGGAACTTTAAAATATCAAGCAGAGTATTCTTCACACCAATAGTATATTATACGAACACAACTGACTAAAAATAATCTAGATACATTGATATTAGACAACTACAAACAGGAGTTACACCAGTACTAACTTCAAATTGTCTAAAGTCTTCTACATCTTTAACCATCTCTTCTGATCTAACCCATTCTCTTTCTTTTTTTTTTTTTTTTGCAGTACCAGGGATTGAACCCAGGGGCGTTTTACCTCTGAGCTACCGCCCCAGCCCTATTTTTTATTCTTTAATTGAAACAGGGTCTCACTAAGTTGTGGAGGGCCTCACTAAGTAGCTGAGGCTGGCCATGAACCCAGATCCTCCAGTCTCAACCTCCCAAGTACTGGGATTACAAGCATGCATCACCATGCCTGGCTCCATTCTATTTCTAATTATTCCACAAACAAAAAGATGTCCTCACAGATTACAGGGTGCTATTTTTGTACATTCCAGTTTAATTAAGTATAAGTCTTATGAAAACATTAGACAACAAAAAAGGAAGTGTAGAATATTCAAATGACTTCATTTTTCTATTTAAGATAGTCCAGTATTATATATCTTCTTAGGTTCAACAAGAAAAAAGAAATTACTGAATTTTTTAAAATCTTGTTCCTGTTTTCCTTAATATGTATGTATTGGTCAAACTTCTTCCTATGGAATATGTGTGAATCTTCATATTCAAATTGTCAAAAACTAATAATTAGGGGGTATGTAAGATTTTTCAAAGGCCTAAAATCTGACTGATGAAAATTAACTGCTGTTTAACTAGTAAACAATCTATATACCAAAAATACATATACCTATATACAGCCTCTCATACTCTGACTCTGACTAGTGGACTGACAAACTCCAGGAACTCTGCTACTATTCTATTAGGTCATTAAAATAATATCCTTCTAAAATGTCATCAAAACCACTTGTATTTCTAAAAACAGTAGTGACCTTAAAGTGATTAGCATAGGGAAGGACTGCCACAGCCTGGTTAGTCTCCTCATCAATAGTTTAGAGTCTAGTATATCATTCTGGCCTTGTTGTGGATTAACTGTCATCAGCTAATTGTGGAAAAATCACTTGTCATTGGGTCTAAGTTGCCCCATCTCTAAAATAAGACAAGGAGACCAGAGGCTTACTAAGGTCTATTTCTGAAATAAAAGCCTAAGAACATCTAAATTGATGCTTAGAAAGAAAATATTTTGTGTTTGAGGCCAGCACTTGAGACAATCTTACTTTCTAAAAATAATTCAAACCTATAGTAATTATATATTCCAGTTAAAGATTATAAAATATTTTGGCAATTTAACATTGTTATACTTTTAATTCGAAATCTTTTGTTTAGTACTGAAAGGGAAAAAATGAAAAAGAAAAGGAAGTTCTATGAAAGTGGAAAATGGGCTTGGAGGTGTAGCTTAATGGTAGAGTCTGCCTAGCACACACAAGTTTCCATCCCCAGTAAAAAAAAAAAAAAAAGTGAAAACTACAACTATAAGTTGTGTGTGTGTGTGTGTGTGTGTGTGTGTGTGTACATACAAATTTTAAAACTTGATCAAGATTTGCTAAAACCTAAGAGCTTATAGGCATAATGGTCAATTAGGATTCCTAATTCATAAAACAACCAGAACCCTAACATGGTTAGGACTTCAAATTCATTTGTAATTATTTTGATGGATACAAAGTAAAAGATAAGCTCTCAAGTAGGAAAACAAAGAACAGTTAAAGAGCTGCATAGCCAGGCGTGGTGGCCCACGCTTGTAATCCCAGTACTTTGGGAGGTGGAGACCGGAGGATCCGGGTTCGTGGCCAGCCTCAGCTCGCTCTCTCTCTCTCTCTCTCTTTCTCTCTCTGTCTCTACTTAGTGAGGCCCTCCACAACTTAGTGAGACCCGGTTTCAAAATAAAGTATAAAAAATAGGGCCAGGGGTGTAGCACGGAGATAGAACACCCCTGGGTTCAATCACCGGTACTGCAAAAAAAAAAAGAAGAGCTGTATACAACATACAATTGGCTGCAGTAGACCTAATTTTTATGCATATCTTATTTTGTTAGTAAACATACAAAGTAAATGTGTTTATTGCTACTGGAATATAAGGAATGGGTCAGTATCACTCACTGTAACCAAATAAGCTTTGTTTTCACACCCTAAGAAGAGTCAACAGTGAGGGCTGTCCAATCTTTAGAAAGCTTTAAGAGAAAATTAGGACCAACATATAATCTGTAAAAATTCATGTAAAAATAAAATTGGAGCCAGGGGTGGTGGAGCATGCCTGTAATTCTAGTACTTGGGAGGCTGAGACAGGAGGACTGCAGATTAGAGGCCAGCTTCAGCAACTGGGCAAGACCCTTAGCACCTCAGTGAGACCCTGTTTCAAAATAAAATAGAAAAGGGTCTGGGAGCGAAGCTCAGAGAGAGAATGACCCTGGGTTCAATTTCTAGTACCAAAATAGAATAAAATAGGTGTTCTGATTAGATAATGTCCCCTGAAGATGCCATGTTTTAGTGTTCAGAGTTTAAGATATGAGGGTTCTAATTTTATCAGTGGCTAAATCCACTGCAATGGATTTACTGGGTGGTAACCTAGAAAGGTGGGGTGTGACTAGAGAAGGTGGGTCCCTGGGGGTGTGGCCTTGGGGACAGTGCTTTTGTCTTTGAATCCTTTTGCTTGCTTGCTCTCTTGCTTCTGGCCTCCACGATGTGAGACCAGAACCCTTGCTCTTTCCCTCTGTTTCCCACCGCCATGCCCTGAGCTCCACAGACCCTAGCCTCACATGGACTGAACCCCAATATCTCCAAAAAAACTGTAAGCAAATAAATTTTCCTTTTAAGTTGTGTGGCCAGTTGTTTTGCATTATAGCACTGAAAATGTTGACCAAGACAAAAGTTAGTATCTGAGAAGAAGTGGAGTCACTGCTATACCTAAGTCTGACCATGTGTTTTGTGTGTCTTTGGAACTGGTTTGTGAGAGGAAGCTGGAAGGGCCAGAAAGCTGATAGAAAGGCAGACAGTAGACATTGTGCTTAGGAGATTTCAGAGGGCAAAGAGGACTCCATAGGAAAATGGAGAAAAGGCCAGACATGTTACATTCTGGCAAATAACTTACCTGCATTTCCCCATGTCCTGAAACTGTGTGAGGCTGAATTTAAAGATGATGAACTGATTAAAATAGCAGAGGAAATCTCAAAACAGCAAAGTATCCATAGTGCATTATGAATATTGATATCTACATTCAGTGAATTGTACACTGAATTTCAGAAGAAGAAAGCAAGCAGAGAGACTTCACAGAGTTGCAGGTTGGCCAGAAAGGCATGTGTAAAGCTGAGGCCCAAAGAGATGGTGCTGTGAAAGAAAGTAGGATGGCTGAAGGAAGGTCGAATGTTTTGCATAGGAACAAAGAAAGGAATGTGGTCAAGTCAATTCAAGCCCAAGTGTGGAACCATGGAAACAAGGGCCCAGCAATGGTGCCGGTGATTAGAAAGGGCCTGGCAGCAGCCAGGATTGAGACAGGCCCAGCTGCAGTGGCCAAGACTGAGGCAGACCCAGCAGCAGTTGTGATTGAGTCAGGCCCAGCAGCATCTTGATTGAGAAAGGCCCAGCAGCAGTGACTGAAAAGGTTTCCTGCTGGTGGTCAATTTAGGCGCTCGTGTAATGCTGGCTTTGATGGAAAAGGGGGGTCATAGCGGCTTCTCCTTCCCCAGATTTCAAAGGAAGGCCGGGGAAGCCAGGCAACATGTGGCAGGGTCAGAATCCCTGCAAGCAGACCCAAATGGGGCAAGTTGTGAAGCTGTAAGGATAGCCAAGGTTCCAAGAAAAACCCGCTTGATTTAGAAACACCAGAAACATGGAATGACCATAAGGAAAGGCTGCAAGCTGCGAGCCATGGAGCCAGGCTGGAAGAGTGAGTACACTGCCTACTTCAACCAACCAGGCCACAGGGGCAGGGCGACTAAGGCCCCTTGGAGATAGCATCTCACTGCCTGTGCTCCAGGTGCCAGAAATGGAGCTGTAGGATTAAATGCTTGACCTGCTGGATCTGGATCCTGTTTTGGTCCCATTCCTTGTTCTATGGCCCTGTTCCTCCCTTTTAGAATGCAAATGTTTACTCTGTGCCATCATATGGATGCATATAACTTGCTTTTTATTTTGTGTCATTCTGTTTATATAAATGAGCCTATGAGCCGGGCATGGTGGTGCATGCTTGTAATCTCAATCTTAGTTGCGAGCTAAGGCAAGAGGATCGCAGGTTCAAAGCCAGACTCAGCAATTTAGAGAGGCTCTCAGCAACCTAGTGAGACCCTGTTTCCAAATAAGAAATAAAATAAGGCTGGGTGTATAGCTTGGAGGTAGAATGCCTCTGGGTTCAATCCCCAGTACCACACACACAAAAAAAAAAAAAGTGAGCCTATGAACAGAGCAGAGAAATGTTCTCCCATTTCTCACATGGACAAAAAACTTGGGCTTGGCTGGACATACTTTGGACCTCTGATAAATTCTACTCCACCCATTAACTAAACCACAAACTTCATACATTAACTAAATCTTGTGCCGTCTACGCTTCTATACTGTGTAAGGTAGTGATGGGCATTAGAGATTAAATAACAGAGTATCCTATACTCTGCAAAAGCTCACAGTCCAGTGAAAAAGAAGACATGAAGACTCCTACAATATATTATGTTAGATATTGCTAACATCAGCTGCAGGGTGCTAAGGTTGTATGTATGTATCTCCAAAAAGCAAGTGTTGGCAACTTAATCCCCAATGCAACAGTGTTGGGAGGTGGGGCCTCCTGGGACGTGTTTAGGTTATAAGGGCTCCACCCTTATGAATTGAGTAATTCCAATTACAAAAGGGCTTGAGGCTGTGAGTTCAATTGCTCCCTCTTTCTCTTTCATGTTCTCTTGCCCTTCCACCATGGGATGATGCAGCCTTCCCCAGATGCCAGCTCCCTAATTATGGACATCCCATCCTCCAGATCTATGAGAAATGGATTTCTATTGCTTATAAATTACCCAGTCTATGGTATTCTGTTTGGGCAGCAGTCTATATGAAACAGTCTTAAGACATGGGTAGTTATGGGTGGTTATGGGAACATGGAAAAAAAGCACCTAATCCAGGCTAGAAAAGTCAGTAAAAGATTTCCAGAGAAAAACTTAAAGAATTTTAAATGACCTGTAGCTGATGAGCTTGTAAAGACAAAAATGCATGATGACTACAGGAAGAAACAGCATATCTTCAGCAACATGAGAAGAATACAGAAAATTCAGAGAAATGCAAGTGGTTACATATGTCTGGATAACAGAGAATATGTGTGTATATATGTGTGTCTGTGTGTGTATCATCCAAACCTCTACATATATACACAGAGAGAGAGGACTGGATAGGGGCTAGAGATACAGGTCAGTGGTACATCACTTGCCTAGCATGTGCAAGGCCTGAGGGTCCCAGGTTCTACACTGCCAAAAACGACTGGGTAGGAGACTGGTAAAAGGCTAGATCTCTAAAAGCTGTTTTCCATATCACCGAATTTAGAATTTTATCCGAATGACTACAGGAAGCCACTAAGTGATTCCGAGGAGGGGACTAACACAACCAAGCAGACTCATTATAGAAGGATCACTCCCATGACAGTGGGAGATAGAAGGAATGGAGGCAACACTGAGGGACACAGCATGGGAAACTGCTACAGCAACCCTGGGAGCACTCAACAGACATGACTCCAAAGAAAGGAGAAAGTAAATGATGACACGGCTCTAGGGTTTGCTGTTGTGTCCAGACTAGAGCAGCAGAAAGAAAGAAAAGAGCTAAAGATACAGCCAAGACTGGTCCATTTTTCCACAGGGAATTTTCTTTTGTTGTTGGTGATGGTGGTGATGGTGGCGGTGGTGGTACTAGGGACAGAACCCAAGGGCATTCTACCTCCAAGCTACACCCACAGCCTTCTGTATTTCCTATTTTGAAACAGGGTCTCTCTAAGTTACTGAGGGTCTCAGCTAAGTTGCTGAGGCTGGCCTTGAAACCTGCGATCCTCCTGTCTCAGACTCCCAAGTACTGGGATTACAGGTGTGTGCCACAGCGTCCAGCAATGACTTCTGAACAGTATTACCTATTCTAATGTCTTCTGTTTATCATTTTTTCTTAGTTGTTTCCCTTCTAGGTTTAACTAAGCAAAGTGATCCTTTTAACTCAGATTAGCTGGCCTATATTTCTTTTAAATCATACAGCCTGTCATAAAAGATTTATACCTATAATGAACCCATTACAGTGTTTTCAAGACAACTGCTAAAATACCAAAATTGTTCTCCCTTGCCAGTATTTCATAGACACCTCCCTTAGCTACCTAAAACGTGCCAGTGCACATCTTGTACTCCATACCAAGAACAGGTTTCTCATCTAAGCAGAATTCACTCGTTTATTTAAACATGATCTGCAGTGCCTGTAATGTGCCAGGCCTTGAGCGTGGTGCTGGGTACACAACACAACAGCTGAGACAAATGTTCTCCCCTCAGGCCTTCACCTAGTGTAAACCACAACATAGCATGATAGATCACTTTAGCTTTGGATGACGAGCATTCTTTTATTTTCTCTCAATTGACAGCAGCACTTTGCACTAAGGAAAAAGAAATCATCTGTAACTGAATGAAATGGCCAAAGTTGGTAATCAACACTATTAAATCCCACCTTGTTTTCCTGTACTCAAAGCCACGACCAGTTGGTCCGATTCCACAGAAATAAATTTAAATGAATTAAAATGATTTCACCTATAAGAAACATCAACTATGTCGCCCAAATGAACACTATTTTGTGAATATAATTTAATCCCAATGCTATTTATGTACATAATTTAATCCCTACTACCCTATGTGGGACTAGTTTTATTTATATTTTTAAGATAAGGAAATAAGACTCATGAGTAACTTAAGATCACACCCCCAGGGATGACAATGGGATTCTAATCAAGTCCTCAGGACTCCAAAGTAATGCTTAAGTGTCAGTGGCAGCAAGAAGCATAAACATGCCCCATGGAAAGGGATCACTAGACACTTCCTAAATAAAATTCACAATCTAGAACACATACCTGTATTTTCTACCCCTTTTCCTTTTGATAATATATCTATACTTCAATTCATACTTCCCTTAAATAAACCACTATAAGAAATACATCATATAAAATTTTACCTTAAACTTGACTGGGTACATGCGTTGTATTAAATTGGGGGGGGGCAGTGCTGGGGATTGAACCTAGGGGCATTCTACCTCCAAGCTACAACCCCAGGACTTTTTATTTTTTATTCTGAAACAGGGTCTTGCTAAGTTGCTGAGGGTTTCGCTATGTTACAGAGGGTGCCTTCAAACCTGTGATCCTCCTGTTTCAGCCTCCCAAGTACTGGATTTACAGGCATGTGGCATCATGCCCAGCTTGTGCTAATTTTTTTATTCTCAATATCTACCACAATGACTAACATATTTGTTGAATGGTTTAAATGTGTATAAATATTATGAGCCAAATAAATTAAACCCTAACTACAAGTCATTTACCTAGCAAATAATAAATATTAGGCTCTAGGTTAGAAGCTAGGTATACAGAAGGTAAAAACAAAAGCTAACTATGACAGATGCAATGACAATGTAATAAATATACAAGGGTGACACAACTAAGGAAGGAGTCATGTTTACATGCAAAGCAAGAAAAGCTTCAAGGAGAAAGTGATTTCTACATTGGTGCTTGAAATATGAGCAAGTGTTGTCCAGGAAACTGTCTAGGCAATGGCATAAGCTGCTAATGGTTTTTATACTAACAAGTAATGATGCTAGTGATTATCAACTATGGAGTCTCTGTATACAAAAATATTGCCGGGGTTTTGATCTGGAGACCCCCCAAAAGCTCATGTGCTGGAAGCTTGGTCCCCAATGCAGCAGTGTGAAAAGGCAGCTTTGGGGAAGTGACTGGATTCTGAGGGCTCTAATTTCATCAGTGAATTAATCCACTTGATGGATTAATCATTTAAATGAGATGGGTGCTGTAGCACTGTAATCCCAGTACTTGAAAGGCTGAGAGAGGAGGATCCCAGGTTCAAGGCCAGCCTCAGCAACTTAGCAAGACCCTGTTTCAAAATAAAAAATAAAAAGGGCTGGGGATATAGATCAGAAATAGAATGCCCCTGGATTCAATCCCTGATTACAATTACACACACACACACACACACACACCTACCTGAGTGGATTACTGGGAGGTGGTAGAAACTGTAGGCAGGTGGGCATGTTTGAACCAAGCAGGTCACTGGGAGTGTGCCCTCGGAAAGCGTATCTTGTCCCTAGACCTTCCCCATCCTCTCTCCACCACCCCTCTCTGCTTCCCGCCTCCCTGAGCTGAGCAGCCTTCCTCTCTGCCAAGCCCTGCTGCCATGATGTTCCCACCTTGGAACAAGCAGACCATAGACTGAAGCCTCTGAAACCATGGACTAAAATAAGTCTTTCTTTCCCTACGTTGTTTCTCAGGTATTTGTCACAGCAACAAAAAGCTATCACAAATTATATGTTATGAATTATACAATTCATTTTGCCTACAAAATAGGCACTATTTCCACTTAGTGAGATAATTAAGAGAAAAAAACCAGTGAGGGCTAGATTAAGGAGGGACCTACAGATTATTCTTTAAAAAAAAAGAAAAATATTAATAAATTACTCATTGAAAGTCCCCACCTGCAAAGGTTTCTGCCTGCAAAGCTTTCCCCCAAATACATCCATGGTTTGTTAACTGCTTTCACTCCTCCTCAGAGGAGGTCTTACTCCTTACCTCAATAGTCTCTCCCTTTGCTCTCTACTTGCCTTACTTTTCCTCACAGCAGTTCATCACAGTGCACTGCATTATGTATTTCTTCATTTGCTCACTAACTCTGAACTCTAATGCAAGCATGAGATCACCGGCTCTGTGTTGATCATTCCTCTCCCCAGGGCCTACAACAGTATCCGGCACACAATAAGTCTCCAAAAAATTTTGTTTATTGAATTACTTACCTAGTTGGATTTTAAACATAAATATTTGGAAAACTCAAGAAATTACTTGGCTGTTTAGAAAACTAAGATACAGAAACTGACAAAACTCCTTGCCTTTTTATAATACCAAAGCTAAATCTAGTCAGTAGAAATTGAGTAACATTACACATCTGCTTAAAACTATTCAATAAAGTCTATCAATTGTTAAATATCATTGCTAAAATACTTACTGACCAAAATACACAACATACTATGCAAAAATAACCAAGGGGGACGTTAAAATATTTAAGATGGTTTTCCTCAAGGATCTTACATTCTAGTAGTGAAGATTCTAGTAATGGAAATCTGTGATGTCAAGGACTAAGCCTGTTTTATTGATTACTATGCATTATTACTATGCACTATCACCACATGTACATTATTATTGTTTTAGGTCTATCATTACTATACCTAATAATTTGCCTGACATGTAAGCAACTGCATCTCCTGTGGCCTTTGAAAGAGCAATTAGATTTTAGTAAATGCAGTTAGAAAAAGGAAAAACAAATTCAAATAGGAGGTCTGGGGATACAGCTCGGTGGTAGAGTGCTTGTCTAGCATGCATGAGGTCCCAGGTTCAAACCCCACCACCACAGTCAAACAGGAAATAGAAGGAGCTCTAGAACTGACAAATAGTACAATTTGGCTAGCAGAGACTAAGTCAACTAAGAGTGCTTTGGCCTCCTCCCTTCTTCCCCATCTCCACTGCTACTGGAAGACAGTGGGTAAGGTGTGGGGCAAGGATGTTAAGTAACAATGCGCAGGCCAGCCTCACAACAAAGAACTGTCCTCTGCTTTGCCAAGTACTCCCCAAGGGCAAGAAGAAAACACTAGCAAGTAGGGTGGAGTAAAAATAGGATGTGTATCTATAAAGACAGCCCGAGGCTATCAGTCAGTGAAGCACAATGAACATTAGTAAGAGGATTCTCAAAGAAGCCATAGATATTTTTTAAGGACTGCACCATGTCGAAAGATGTTATAGAAAAAAAATGAAAATTACAACTGATATTTTGTATAGTGCAAAGTATACAGTCAGTTTCATTTATTTTTATAGAAGTTGTTATAAGTGTTGAACCTACACTGCCACATTATTATCACCCAGAGTTCATAGTTTACATTAAAGTTCACTCTTAGTGTTGTACATTTTGTACACTTATGGTTTTGGACAAATTTACAATAACATGTATCTACCGTAATACCACATAGAGTAGTTTTACCCCAAAAACCTTCTGAGCTCTGCCCATTTATCCCTTGCTCCCCCCTAATCCATGGTAACTGCTAAGCTTTTAGTATCTACTCAGTCATGCCTCTTCCAGGACGTTTCAATCATTGAATGTAGTCTTCTCAGTTTCACTTCTTTCAATTAGTAAAATGCACTTAGGTTTCCTCCATGATTTTTAATGGCTGACAGCTCATTTCCTTTTAGCACTAAATAATATTTCATTGTCTGAATGTACCATAGTTCATTTATACATT
Source organism: Glis glis (assembly GCA_004027185.1). NCBI lineage: Eukaryota > Metazoa > Chordata > Mammalia > Rodentia > Gliridae > Glis > Glis glis. Next base: position 32,050 of record PVJS01008258.1, on the reverse strand, counting down.
CACCTACTGAAGGACATCTTGGTTGCTTCCAAGTTCTGTGATCATAATAAAGCTGCTATATGATTTTCCAGTTCCTCTGCATAAATACCAAGAAATGCAATTTCTGGATTACAGGGTAGGCTAACCTGAGTCTTATAAGAAACTGCCAAACCACCTTCCAAAGTGGTTGTAGTATTTGGCATTCCCACCGGTAATGAATGAGAGCTCCCACCACTAGACAACCTTGCCAGCATTTGGTATTGTCAATGTTCTGGATTTTGACCATACTGAGAGGTGTGTGATGTATCTTGTTGTTTCAATTTGCATTTCCCTGATAACATATGATGTAGCATCTTTTCATATGCTTATTTTTCATCTGTACTGATCCTTTGGTAAGATGTGTCAGTTTTATTTTAATCTAGAGATATATGTTTGTAACCAAAGAATGTCTGTCACAATAGTCCAGGCAGGAAATCATAGAATATAAAGTACAGAACTGGCAATGAGGATAAAAAGAAAAGGTCACATTTAAATGAAAACTGAATGTAATGAAAGAATGGAGACAAATATAACTGACATTTCAGGCCTAAAAGTTCTCCAGGTAACACAATGGTACATTTCTCTTCTATTTGGCTTAGCCAGACCAAACATGGTTACAAAATGCATCAAATGTGATTCCATTAAGCCTCCACTGGAGGAATAAATATGCCGTATTCCCTGTCTTGTCATCCAGGCCAATTAATATATGTAGGGAATACAGTTTAGAAACTTAACAAAATAAGAAAAAACGTGAAGCTGAAAAACAAAAAATAAGAAATAAAGAAAATGCAGTCTTTAAAGCTAGTTTCCCCCCTATAATTCTATTTAAGTCAGTAAATCTCATGCAGAAAAGAACTAAGGAGCAGAGCCAGGTGACTCCTTAAGCACAAACCAATGACTGTGGCCCACGAACATTACAACATCAGCTGTGCCAAGAATCTGGCTTACCATCTTGGCAACTACTTATGAATCTCATGATCAGGATTATTTTAATTACTACCATTGAAAGAAATTTTTTCAATAAATAATGTTTGTATTTATTACTTTCGCTTCGAGCATTTATCAAATCAGCTACTTCAATCTGAATACTTTTAGAGTAAATCTTCTTTAATTTCTCCAGGGACAATAATTTGGGGTCATTTTTCAATATACCAAACACTTGATTCAAACTCCAAAGAGTATGATAATGTCTTCTTTCTCTTCTAATATCCCTTCTAGGGCATACACTATCTTATATTTGCAGTATCTAGCATGCCACAAACATCTAAGCACATAGTAGGATTGAGATACATGTCAAAAATGAAATAAATAAATAATACAGTATACTGCATACTTTTTTAAGAAAGAGAGATGTGAGTTTCAACCTATTACAACCTATTGTCTGGTACATAACATAGCATTTATTGAAAGCGTATTTACATGCCAGAACAAAAAATGAGAAAGGACAGCTGTAATTAGCTAAGTGCATGCAACGCTATACCAAAATGCTACAAAAATGCAGACAGAGGACTCGAGAATCATATTCTAACACGTACTCAGATGTTTAAAAAGTTCAACAATTAAAGGATATACAGACCATGCCAAGAGGGGCTGAGAAACTACTGCAGATGTATCTAATTATGGTGTAAATACTAATCTAAACAGAAAAAAAAAAATGGCTGTTGCTGAAAACCCCTTCTGACTGCCTCTTAGAGCTCTGAATCTCTATAATCACTAACTGTGAATAAAAAGTACCTATTAATTTACCTGAATCTAAGCAAAAAGAAAGACGGTTCCCCTAACTGTTAAAAAATCCTGTAAAAATTGCTAAGTTCAACTGTACCTTCCAAATGCTGTTAAACACACTATTTTATACAAACTTATTTCCTTAGGTCTTTCTTCCCCTTTCCAGGGACATTTTTAAATTTACCACTTCTGATCTGATTATTTCACTCCCATTTATTCTCCACAATTCCCTCCCCCACTACCAAAAAGCAACTTTATTTTCTGATAACCTTTTCAGAGCCTCTCTAGAGATGAGTCAGTAGTAATGCCTCTGCGTCAAAACTATCTTACTATGCAATTCATTTCCCAACACACTCCTATATCCAAAAAATATCAACATTTATATTCATGGTTTAACCAATATGTTCCTTTGGTGTATGTAAACAAAAGAGTAGAAGTCTTCATACAACTATATTTATCTCTGTGTGCATGGATAGCTACCTAATTTTTTCCATTTATTTTATTCTATAAGCTCCTAAAAAGTAATAATACATCTGTCTACAGCACTATAGCATCTGTCATATGGGAAAATAATACTGACTAGGTGCAAAATAAGAAAGTTAACAGGTGCCTGTATATACTTATTTATGAACTCCTGGTTTCCCAGGATGCTATATTTAAAAAAGGAAGAAAAACATCTTAAGCAAAAGATCTAGGCACAAACACACACAATCATGAAAGTAAATCCCTAATTTTTCTCCAAATATCAGAAAAATCCCATTGATTGAAAGCAATGTAACCAAAATAATTGGGATTCAGGATTTCAAGAAGAACTGGCTCTTTTAAGACCATATCTCGGCCACTAACATGTTGATTAACAATGTTATATACACAGTGTAGAGTTTTAATTATTTTTATTCATTCCATGTTGTTTGGGAGGTAAGGATAATTCAAAGCTACAACCACAGCATTGTGAATGCACTTAGTGCCACTGAATCACACACTTAAAAATGGATAAAATGGCTGGTTTTATGTTATACATATTTTACCATAATAGTAATTTTCAAAAGCTACAACCAAAACACAAGCTGCAATGGACAAAGTGCATGAATACTACCTTATCTATATCACTACTAGAGAAATAAGAGAGAGCATGGTTGTCACCGTCAGGCACTGATCCAAGCAATACATTGTTTTACTTCTCTGGGTGCAAGAATTTAACAATATGTAAAATAAAATTAATATCACCATTTTACAGATACTCTGAGGGGAAAAAGGGAACATTCAATTCACTCTCACCCTTCCACATATTGTATAAGTTTAAGAAAATTATTTAACCTCTTTGTCTTTGCCTCATCTCCAGAATAGGAATAATAGCAACCTTGCAAAACTGTTGTTAGAACTGAATGAGATGCCTATATATAGAATACACACCTACCAGTGTATGGCACATATCTGGAACTCAATAAATAGCATTCAAGGGCTGGGAGTGTAGCTCAGTGATAGATGGCCTGCCTAGCATGTGTAAGGCTCTAGGAGTGATCTGCAAAATAAATTAAAAACAACAACAACAACACTCAACAGACACTTATTACTTCCATCTAGAGAGGGAAGGTGCCCGTAATAATTAGCTATTATATAAACAGCACAATAGAAACTGAATGCTAAATCTCCTGAAAGCTGTCTGGTTTTCTATTATGTTACTATTACAATGATATTTTCAAAAAATTTTGAGGTGCTGGGGATGCCAGAGCCTTGCATATGGCAGGCAAGAACTCTACCACTGAAGTACATCCCCAGCCCCTGGGGAAAAGAAAACGTGTAACTAGACTTAATTCTACATTATCTATTGGCTTGTTTCAAAACCAAATATACCCTAAAATACAAAGAGAAGATAAACAGGGGATACAGCACACATTGTGTGACTATTACATAAAGCATTAACTGGGTGCTTTACTTGATTATCTAATTCAAATATTCTCAATAGCCCTGCCAGTATCATACTTCTCACGATGAGTAAGCCAAGATTCTCATAGGTAATTTGCCCAACGTCAAACAGCCAGTTAATTGTTTTGTTGAAATTCAACACAGGTCTGTCTAAATCCAAAGAACTTTATCTTTCTATATATCCCACAACCTGTCAAAAGAAAATATTTTCCTAACTTTCTTTTTTCTTTGTGATGCATTTGTTATTTTATTTGGCTGTTTAAATTTTCATTTTTTATTATTTTATTAGTGCATTGCAATCATATATCTTGAAGGATTTCAGGGTGGTTGACATATACATGTACTCATTGGTCAATTGACCTTCCCAATTCCCACCCCCACTGCCTCCCCCTCCCTCCTTCCCGTTTCAGCATAGTAGTTGACTTTGATATCTTTGTGTATGTCCATCCTGTGCTCCAGTTTGTTTCCCTCTCCTTCACTCCTGTCTCCCCCAGTTAGTTTGCCTTCTTCACTCATCTGAGGTTTTCTCTCTTTGTCTGGAGTCCCTCCTGTGTGGGGTCGTGGCTCATGCTCCTGTGACCTCAGTACTGGGGTACTCCGGGATGGGGGCTCGCCCGCCCCGCGTCCCCAGCGCCGGGGTGAGGGGTTCTCCGGGGGTGGGGCCAAGGGCTCACCCACCCGCGTCCGCGTGGCCAGGGGGTAAATTTTCTTATTTTTTAATGTACTTTTCTGGTGTGTGTGTGTGATACCAGGGGCATTCTACCTGCAACCTACACCCTCAGCCCTATTTTATTTTTTATTTTGAGACAGCGTCTCACTAAGTTGCTGACAGTCTATGTTGCTGAGGCTGCCCTAGAACCTGGGATCCTCCTGTCTCAGCCTCCCAAGTACTGGGATCACAGGCACGCGCCACCACGCCTGGCTATTTTTTAGAATACTTTTATTGGTGCATTGTAAACTACACATATTGAGGTTTAATGTGATAGAAACATACATGTATGTAGTACCCAGTGCTTAAATTTTAAAAATATCCAAAAAGAATACCACATCAATGGACATGATGTACAAATACAAATTCATCAATGCCAATCACAATGTCATGCATGGGGAGGATGAGGGAGTGGAGTGGGAGATGGGGGAGGGCTCACCAAGTGCTGTGTGCATGTATGCCTCTATCACTCTGAACTTCATCATAATGTATGATTACAATGCACCAATAAAAAAATAGATAATCCCAACTTTTGTTGAATAATGACTTGTGGTCTACAGAAAAGTTTTCATCTCCAATCCCTTTTGTTTTCTTTCTGTAGCCCTCATCGTCATATATATCATTATTTATTATGTTTGTTGCTGATTGTCTATCTGCCCTTGCTAATATATAAGCTCCACAGTGCATAGATTTATGTGTTTAATCCCTTAGTGCCTCAAGCTCCTTGAAGAGTGTTGGTCACTCAATAAAAATTTGTTAAATGAAAAAAAATAGGATATCTGGAAGCAAATCCCAAAATAGGATTCTAAAAGTAGACTCACGCCAGGCATGGTGGCGCACGCTTGTAATCCCAGTACTTTGGGAGGCAGAGACCGGAGGATACGGGTTCGCGGCCAGCCTCAGCGCGCTCTCTCTCTCTCTCTCTCCCTCTTTCTCTCTCTCTCTACTTAGTGAGGCCCTCCGCAACTTCGTGAGACCCAGTTTCAAAATAAAGTATTAAAAAATAGGGCCGGGGGTGTAGCGCGGAGGTAGAACGCCCCTGTGTTCAATCCCTGGTACCGCAAAAATAAATAAATAAAAAAATAAAAGTAGACTCACTGAAAGTATCACTTAACAGAAGTATATAACCTCCAAAAATTGTTTTGAAAAAAACTAATTTAGACATATTTCACTATCTGCTTATTAGACATTTTTGTTTGTCCAAGTAATTATTTTAGGAAGTTTTTAACATTTTGAAATGAAAACAAATTCAAATATCCACTGGGAAACAGAGTCCATTATCCCACCCATTGGGTGTCAGCAACAGTATTTTTGAAGGGGTAACTCCCCTTCCTCTCACTAAGGTTCCACAACAACAAAAGCCATACTACCATCATCATGGAAGAGGAATGAGCCAGGCATAAGTGCAATACATTGCTGGCCGGAGACATGGTGCTCAGTTTGGAACTACTTATACAATGTATATAAAAACAGCTTACCAATTCCTTTTCTCATGAAAAAGAACCCCAAAAACAGAGAACCAGTGTTTTTGTTTTGTTTTGTTTTGTTTTATTTTGTTTTGTTTTGTGAAAAGAAAGTCTCACAAAACCCTTCCACATTAAAGGTTTGCAAATTCAGCACCCAATTCGTAGACCTCTAACGTAATGTATAGAGCCAGGCGTGGTGGCGCATGCTTGTAATCCCAGTACTTGGGAGGCTGAGACCGGAGGATCTGGGTTCGTGGCCAGCCTCAGCTACTTAGTGAGGCCCTCCGCAACTTCGTGAGACCCCGTTTCAAAATAAAGAATAAAAAATAGGGCTGGGGGTGTAGCTTGGAGGTAGAATGCCCCTGGGTTCCATCCCCAGTACCGGAAAAACAAACAAAAAAAACCTAAAGTAATGTATAGTTACAAAGTTTATTGAAATCCTTATTGATAACTAAAAACATCAAAGCAGAAACAATATAATGATGTGTCTGAATTTTAAAGAACATGTTCATACAATTTTTTAAATAGCCTCTTTAAGACATGCAAAAGGAACAGAGAGAAACTGGAGACTCAGTACAGTTAGCAGCCTGCAAAAAGCTGAATCAGGCAAAGCGTCTGTTTAATCGTTTATGAGAGAACTGACACCTAACTCTTAAGACAGACCAACTTCATTCTCCAATCTTTTCTAGCTATCCTTTTTCACATGATTTTTTATAGCACACAGCTGTAGCAGGCAGTTCTGCTTTGAAATAGGTAGGAAGTTCAGGGTTAGATATTATTGGAGGTTGTGCATATCTAACAAACCTTGTTTGTAACCAGCATATAAACTGGTTAACACATTAACATGTGAAGAGGGCAACCTTTTCTCTCTGAAAGTATTGACTTCAACTCTTTTGTGGTGATAATTTAGAGGTGCTTTCTTTCTCTCTAAACACCAGGTCTTATGGAAGATAACACTAAAGGTTATGAGATGATTTAATCAATATATCAAACCATATGGACATAAATTCATATTGCCCTTCCTATACAAATTCTCCTTAGGAAAGAACACACATTATTCCAACAACTCAACCACTGTCCAAAACTCATGACACTCATCTATTGCCCAAAAGAATTACCCCAAAGCATATGTAATATTTTCTGCATATTCTTAGTAAGAACATAATTTATTCCATTAAGGGTGAACTTAAGCTTTGGAAACAGCTCAGGTAAGCAAGCTGCAGAATATCATTTCTATTCCAAATGAGGAATTAGGTTCTAGTAAAAAAAAAAAAAAATGTGTGTGTGTGTGTGTATGTGTGTGTGTGTGTGTTCTATAAAATAAATTTAATTCATCAGCCTTCAAACTTCTTTTATATTTTTTGAGATATGTCATTAATACCTAAATTTTTAAGCTGTGAACTAAAAATAACAATGTAAGTTCCTTGAGAAACAGTATTAAAGATTAAAAACTTACCAGGCGTGGTGGCTCATGCTTATAATCCGAGTACTTGGGAGGCTAAGACAAGAGGATCACAGGTTCCCAGCCAGCCTCAACTACGTAGTGAGGCCCTCCGCAACTTAGTGAGACCCTGTTTCAAAATCAAGAATAAAAAAATAGGGCTGGGAGTATAGAGTGGAGTTAGAATACCCCTGGGTTCAATCCCCAGTACTGGAAAAAATAAAAATAAAATATATATGTATATGTATATATATAATTTATACATGTTCAAAATACTGCTTTCTCAATATAATCTAAAACCAATAAAAATTATTGATTTATGTGTTTTGTTCAGTGTTACATTTCTATTACCTAGAATACCACCTGGAACACACATTCAATAAGTATTTACTGAGTAAATGAATCAACACAAAAATTTAATATGTGCTCATGGATTTATCTGATTTATATTTAATTTGTCTGGCTTAATTTTACCAGAATTTTTTCTTTTTATATGTAACAATCAACAAAAAACCAAACCACAGATGCAACAAGGTACCACGCACTTCACTTGACAGCAACTCCATTTTTACAATGACTCAGGCCTGAAACTCTGAAGTCTTTCCTCTTCTCATAGACATGATGTCTAACATCAAGAAATCTGTAGGCTCTACCTTCAAAACATTATCCAGCCTCTGCCCTTTTCAGAGCCACCATCATCTCTTGCATCCCTCACTTTTTGAAATCCTCGCCGGGCGTGGTGGCACACGCTTGTAATCCCAGTACTTGGGAGGCTGAGACAGGAGGATCACAGGTTCGCGGCCAGACTCAGCTACTTAGTGAGGCCCTCTGCAACTTAGTGAGACCCTGTTTGAAAATAAAGAATAAAAATAGGGCTGGGGGTGTAGCCCAGAGGTAGAATGCCCCTGGGTTCAATCCCCAGTACCGCCAAAAAAGAAAGAAAAAAAAAAAAAGAAATCCTCTCTCCCTCCTTTCAGAGCTGGTTGGTACACAGGCACTCATAATCACTCCCCTGCAAACACCCTCAACTTCCTTGCCATTCTCTCATTTCATCATACTTTAGTTAGGAAAGCCATATCCTGGTTAATTCTGATTCTCCACCAACTCTACACTGACACAATGCATCTAATATGGCTTTAAATCCATAACCCCAGACCTCAACTGCACCCTTAATGCTGCCAGGCAAGCATATTCTAACTCCCTGGTTTATTCACACTCCCACTCTATTTCACAGCTTCTTGATCCTCAACCCCAAATGCCTCCTCCTCATCCTTACTCAGAGCAAGGACTTTGCTTCCTATACTTGGCTGAAAGAAAAAATAAAAAAAAATTCTAGTGAAGCTACCTGAAGAGAATGTCCATAAACTCCCACAATCTATCAAACCATATCCCAGGTCTACATCCTCATACTGTGTCTCTGGCCTATTGCCACAGATAAATTACCCAAGTTTCTAGATAATGCCAATCCCTCCATTTGTGAACTAACTCTCATCTCAAGAGTATCACTTCTGAAATTCACCCTTAATGTTTTGCTCTCAGTGAATCCCCATTATTAGCATATAATATATTTTTCCTTGCAATCTTACAAAGAAAGAAAAGCAAAAAACTCAACCCCAGTTCACTACTACTCCATTTCTTTGCTCCTTTGGCAGAATATCCTAAAAACATTTCTAACTGACCATCTTCAATTTCTCTCCTCCCTTTCTAAACTTTTAAAATATACTCCCATCAGGTTTCTACTATCACCACTCCACCAAAACTGCCCTGGTCAAAATCACCAGTAACCTCTGCATCAAAATCCAACAATCCATCTCGTTTCTCACGGAACTTTGCCTATCTGTAACTTCGCCAGAGTTGATTATTTTCTTCTTCACTTAGTTTCCAGGACAACACAACATCCTCAGTTTTCTACTCACTGACTATTCCTTCTCAGTCTCCTTTTACATGGGGCATGAAAAAACTTCTAGGGATGATTATGTTTGTTATATTGACTGTGGTGATTGTTTCATAGAAATACGCATATCAAGTTATTGTATATCAATACTACTTCAAAGAAAAATTTTTTAAACTGTCAGCTTCACATCCCATCCTAGTCTCCAAGAACTCAGGGATCAGGCAAACAGGAAGTTGTTTTCAGATGCTAGTATGAAAATCCTGGCCACGGAGAACAGTTAGTTCCTTTCTTGCCCAATTTTCTCTCAATAACCTGGAGCTCCCATTTCAATTAAATAATTATGCTTCTAACAAAAAAAGAGAATCAAATGGGTGGTGTAGAGTTTGACATTCTTTTTGTCATGTACTATCATCACAGTATCAGAAATAACCTGCTGCCTTCCTTGCTTTTTCTCCAAACAACATGTGAAAACGCCTTTTATTATTCTTAGGACTCTTTGCAAGCCTCAGCTAACATTTGGCCTTCACTGTTATAAAGATAACTGTCAGAGACATTTGCCACTTTCTCACATTCTAATTTAATATCAGTTATGTATCCTTTTTTCTTCTCTTTTTAATTTTATTCCCTTTCTCAATTAACATCCACTTATATCAGGTATTTCAATAAATACTATTCAAAATAATAAGTAAAATAGTATTTGAAACATATAGGAAGAATTAGTTCATTAAAATATTTCACAAAAACCAAGCATACTTGTGCATGTGAATCTGAGTATGTACACAAAATTGTTGGGCTTGCCAACTTCATGGAAATCAAATATCTAAGGACCCTCTCTGCTTCTTCCACAACTCCAAGCACTTAACACAGAACTCTTTAGCAATAAAAGACTCAGAGACATGAAGGAATAGTATCGGGATTCTGTTTTGTATAAAACATTTGTGCAGTTGAAGAGTGAGAATTAGATAATGTATTAAAGGCAAAGAGACAAGTTGTTTCATTATCCCAAGCAATGAGAATATAAACTAAGGTTGTGCTAATAAGGTGAAACTGAAAAGGTATTTACAGGGTAAATTTTACAAATTAATAGAATTCTCACCAGCTCCACAATAGTATGCAGCCTTCATAATAGAAAGAGATCACCAAGTAGGAAAAGGCCTTCATTATCAAGCACAGAGATAACCATTATTTTCCTTTGTAATTAAAAAAAACATATGTAGGTATATAAACTAAATTTTCAAATGATCAGACACTAAAAAGTAAACTAATACTACATATACCTTTATTTTTGGCCTCATTAACAATAGGAAGAGTGTTCTTACAGACAATCCAAGAAAACTCCACCTACCACATGACAGACTGGAACACTGCAACAGCTGCCCTCCAGCTCAGGAGATGAGGAAAGGACAAGATGCAGGGTGGCATCCAACAGGCAGCACTTGGCCTAGGAGGACATGTTGTCAAAAGAATGACAATACTGCATTCTTCCTGCCTGCAGAACTCAATCAGAAATTTCTAAGAAATGATTTCAAATGATCTAAAATGAGATGAAAGAAGTAATTCATAAAACAGTGCTGATCATTTTAAGTAATATTAGCTTTACTTCCTGAACTGTTACTGTGCAAATCCTATGCTCGATATCTTATTTCCACTACTACTATAATCCAAACACAAACTCAGCTTCCATCTAAAGAAACAGATTTGTTATAAAAAGATGCAATTTCAATCCTAAACATAGCTACAACCTTAGCAATAAAAACAAAATTATTTACAGATTATCAGGAATACTGGGTCAGCCTTCTAAACACAAACATTAGCTCTCACTATTTCTGACAGAGAGGGAAAATAAATGAGAATAATGTATATCATCTCATTATTAAAAGCTCTTACCTAGTTCCCTCCTCTCCATTTCTCCACCACGCCTCTGACAGTCTCATCAACTTCTTATTACAGTCTTCCTGTAATGGACTCCCTATCTCTAGCACCACCACACTACAAAGGTAGCCTCCTTTACAGAACCATCTCTCCTTAGAATATCAATCAATTCTTCAGTACCTCCAAGTCCACCCAAAGAGTAAAGTACAACCACCAGTCTAAGCTCAAATCTCAATTTCACAATTTATTAAGGATGTACTCTTCATGAAACCTCTTAACATCTTTGGATCATAATTTTTTTGGGGGGGCAGTACTGGGGATTGAACCCAGGAGCATTCCACCTCTGACCTACACCTCCAAACCTTTTTAAAATCTATTTATTTATTTATTTATTCATTTATTTATTTTTTGAAACAAGTTCTCACTAGGTTGCTGAGAGTCTCACTATATTGCTGAGGCTGGCTTTGAAACTGAAATTCTCCTGTCTTGGCCTCTCAAGTACTGGGATTATAGGCTTGTACCACCATGCCCAGCTTGGATCTTAACTTTCTTAACTACAAAATTAGCATAAAATATTCACCTTGATGGGTTCCTATGAATAATGAAAAATATAAATAAAAATTAATAAGCCTTTAAAAGCCTAAAGAACTGTAATGTAACTAACAACATCCATAAAACCGAAAAGGAGTATTTACTATATAGAGGACTAACTCTTCTCGATGGCAAATTATATCTCTTTGATGAAGATACATGCAAAATTTTTTCCTTAAGAAAATGTTCTGATTTTCAGAGGAAAAAAAGCACGGCCTATATGACAACTACACTAACATTATATCTATCATTCAACTTTGAAGCAATAAAATTATAATTTTATATAAATGCTTATTGAATCCTCACAGAAATCAGTATTTAAATGGAAAGGACACAGTCTCAGTTCCTAGAAACTCTTTGTTCAATATATTAACAAATCTAACCTTTGATGGTATTACCTCTTAAAAAAATGTGATAGAAATGATGAAAGTAAAAATTTTTAAAACTTTTTAAAAATATGCCACATATATTTTCTACAATGCTACACAGACAAGAATGCTTGGGATTTTAAAAGTGCCTCAGCAAAACCTTTAACTTGACCCTAGATATTTCATCATTTCATAGGCAGCAAACTTCCTGGGAGGAGAAGGGTAAAAAAGGAAGAAAAATTCTTAACTGAGATCAGACACCAGATCTAAGGGTAAAGACTAGCAACTGAAATATGTGCTGTGCTTTAAGATGGGGGAGGAAAGATAGTTCTGGAAGGAAGAGATACAGTCTGGGATTTCCTTTTCCTGCCATTGGCTTCACTATATTACAGCAGAGCAAGAGTGGGATCTCTGGGGGATAAGAAGTCACTACTACTGTGCAATATACTAAACCTTCAAACAAACCTTCAACTTTAAGAAACTGAAGGAAACATAAATTTTCCAGAGTATGTTTAGAAAGAATAAAGAGTAGAAAAATTAGATTTCAAGGAACTACCTTTAACAAAATTAATCTTAAAGTTTTCATGCCAACTACAAATCAACATTTTACTATAATATACTGAAGTTGTAGTTTTTAAAGTAAAATTTCAACTAAATTTCCAGTACACAATTATGCAGCAACCACACAAGACCTTATTTCTTACTGTATTAGATGAATTTTAATCCCTGAAAAGTTTAACAAGGGTCTCTTTGTGTAGATTCGGGGGGGAGGGGATTCAATAACTACTTTGACAGCAGTTTTAATTACTGGTAACTTAAGAAACTAAGGTCTTAAAATTCCTTTTTCTCCCTAATGTCACATGTACTTTTCTACTAAACTCTTGGGAATGATACACTCAACAATGTAACTAAAGAAGTCAAAGTTTCTCTCAACCACGTAGCATTTCATTTGAAGGAAGACAAAATAGAAAAAGCCACTGATTTGGAAAGCAGGAAGCCTGGGTTGTATGATCAGGTCTGTACACCTGCTAGTTACAAAGAAGCTTGGACAGTTCTCTAGCTCTCGAGCATCTCTTCTCTATAAACCCAGATCTCAAAGACTCCTTCTGACTTTGAGCATTTTACCCATATTCATTACCTTCAAAACCTTTCCACTTTTATAGTTTATAAAACACTTCTCAACTTATCCTCATGAAAAACTATACGAAGTAGATATATGCATTACAAAGGAATATGAGGCCCAGAAAATAAGAAACATACCCAAGATAGTAACTGGCAGAGCCAGAAGTAGAACCTAGCTCAAAGACTCCTGAAAGATTCTTGTTCAGAAATCTTACCAACTTAAAAAGGTTAAAATACAAATCTAAACAACTATATTAAAGTAATACAGTGCTGTGTGTGTGTGTGTGTGTGTGTGTGTGTATTTAACTAACTTAAAAACACTGTTACCAAAGCAACAGAAAAATTAGTGAGAAAATTACAGAGCTGAGAAACTAACATTAAGAACGTCTATTCATGAAGATACCATAAAGTATATAAGAAGACATTAGCTGGGTTTGGTGGTACACAACTGTAATCCCAGTACTTGGGAGGCTGAGACAGGAGGATTGCAGTTTCGAAGCCAAGTTCATAAGATATCATTCATTCACCAGAGAAAACTTGAAGAAGACAGAGAAGTAGAGGAAGGAGGAAGAGGAAGGGGAGGAATAATATCAATGTCCATTATGCTGAGAAAGTAAACTGATATATCCTCTTCAGCAAATAATTTGGCACTACCAAGTTAATACCATCTGACCTAGCAACACTGCTGGTTACACAGCCTTGAGAAACTAACAAAGATGTGCAATAAAGGGATATTCACAGAAGCACTGTTCATAAAAGGCCAAAACAAAATGTTCATTAGAAAAATGGATGAATGGTGAAGTATTTCAAAATAGGAAAATAGCAATAAAATTAGTAAACCAGAGTCAGGCATGGTGCTCACCTGTAATCCCAGTGCTTGGAAGGCCAAGACAGGGGGATCACAGATTCAAGGCTAGCCTCAGCAACTTGGCCAGGCCCTCAGCAACTTAGTGAAACCCTGTTTCAAGCCAGGCATGGTGGTACACTCTTGTAATCCCAGTACTTAGGAGGCTGAGACCAGAGGATCACAGGTTCGCGGCCAGACTCAGCTACTTAGTGAGGCCCTCCGCAAATTAGTGAGGCCCTGTTAAATAAAGAATAAAAAATAGGACTGGGGTGTAGCTCGGAGGTAGAATACCCCTGGGTTCAATTCCCAATACCACGAAAAAAAAAAAAAAGAAACCCTGCTTCAAAATAAAAAATAAAACAGGGCTGGGGGTGTGGCTCAGAAGTAGAATACCCCTGGGTTCAATCCCCCAGCACCACAAAAAGAAAAAAAAATAGTGAATTGCAACCACACACAACAAAATGAACAAATCTTATATTTTTCTTGAGCAAAAGCAAGAAAAAGAAAAAGCACAATGATTTTACATACAGTTCAAAAAAGACAAAACAAAATATTATTATCTAGGTAAACATACACAAGTGCTAAAAGTAAAAAGAATCACAGAAGTAATGATACCTTTGGTAACAGGATCATGGAGTAAAAGAGTTTCTGGGAGTATTGGTAAACTTCTATTTCTTAACCTAAGGGTATTTTTTAAATGGTCCCCTTTATAATTCATATATACATATATATATATACACACACACACACACATACATATACACATACACACACAATTTTCTGTTCTTTTCTGTATTTTATATACTTCAAAAATATTTCACTCTAAAACATAATATAGGCATATATTTAATGATTAGAACCTACTGGGCATTTACATTACACTTTATCTAGGTTGGAGAACCATTTTGGGTCTGTGACGGTAGATTTTATGTACCAACCTGCTGAGGCATACTACCTAATTAATCAATCAAACACTAATTTAGGTGTTGCCCTGTGTAGAAAAGATGGTCTTGGAGAATGACAGTGTATTATCACAAACCTAACTAGGTAGTAAGTCCAACTATAACTGCTATACTAAATGTGGTTTCTCAGTTTGAGGAGTAACTCATCCCCTGGTAAGTGGCATGTAAATATGAATCTGGCAAATGCTTTGTTCTCAATATCTGTTAACAAAGATTGCCAGAGGCAGTTTGTTTTCAGCAGGCAAGGTTGAAAACAATACACTTTCACTGTCTTACTTCAGGGTTAGAACAACTCTCCAGTCCTAGTTCTGAATGTAGTCCAAAATGACCAGGCTGCCATGTAGGCTGCTCTACCATTTAGGCCATGAGAGCCAGCAGATCCAAAGGTGCTTAGTGTCCATGGAAGACAGGGATACTGTTTGGATCCACTGGAAAACTGTGTAAGTTAATCAGAGTGCAGACTCTTAGGATCTTGGAGCAAAATCCTGACATCTTCTGTGAGAGGTAATTCTCCTTTTGAGAAACAAATTTTGGCTTCTTCCTGAACCTTACTAGAGACTGAATGCTAAACAATGGGCCACCAAGTTCCCATGCAATCTGAGCTGCCCATCCTGAACTGGGTGTTGTCTGACATACCAATTCATATCATTGGGTCTGCACAGCAGCACTTATCATCAAATGGAAGTAGCATATACAAGGGGGAGATCCAGCATGCCCTGAACGTATAAAGTAAGTTATATGAAGTGGCCCAAACACCCATGATCCCCATTCCTGCTACATTACTTTCTCTCTTCCAACCCAACACTGTGGCCTCATGGGAAGTGCCCTACTCGCAGTTGAGTAGAAGAAAAATTGGGCCTCATTTACAGATGATGCTACACAATATGCAAATACTGCCAAAAAGTTGGTGACTGTGGCCCTTTTTCTGTGACATTCCTTTAGTGATGAAGGGAAGTCCTCCAAGCAGGCAAAACTCGGAGCAATGCATTTGATTGTTCATTTAGCTTGGAAGAAAAATGGCTAGAGATGCCAATGCCAGTACGTATAACAACTCATAGGATGTGGTCTATAGTTTTGTTAATGGTCAGGGACTTCAAAGGACATGATCAGGAAACTTCTGCTAATGAGGTTTGGAGAAGAGACATACTGATAAACCTCTCTGAATGGGCAAAATCGTGAAGATATCTGTGTCTTATGTGACTCTTCACAAAGGGGTTTTCTCAGTAGAGGAGAATTTTAATAATCAAGTGGGTAGAATAACCCATTCTGTGGACACCATTCAGCCTCTTTCCACTCCTATCACTAACCAATGGCCTTATAAACAAAGAACATAAGAAGGAGGAAGGTTATACACATGTTCAGCAGCACAAACATCCAACTCACCATGGCAGGCCTGGCTATAGTGGCTAATGAGTGCCCAACCTGCTAGCAACAGAGACCAACACTGCGTTCTCAATGAGGTACCATTCCGCAAGATGCCTGATGCCTGATGGTTGATCATACTGGACCATTTCCATCATGGAAGGGGCAGCATTTTGTTCTTACTGGAACAGATACTCTGGATATGGATTTGTTTTCCCTTCATACAGTTCTTCTGCCAAATATGCCATCCATGGACTTGCAGAATGATTTAACTACCACCTAGTTATTTTACATAGCATCATTTCTAATTAAGAAACTCACTTCAGAGGGTGTGAAGTGTGGCAATAGACCCATGCTTATGTAACTCACTGTCTTACCATGTTCCCCCAGCATCCTGAAGCAACTGGCTTAACAAAATAGTGAAATGAACTTTTGCAGACTCAGTTGTACAGCTAGATGATGATATTTTGCAGGTCTGGGGCAATGATATCCATGAGGCTATGTATGCTCTCCATTAGTAGCCAATATATGGTACTATTTCTCCCACAGCCAGGTTTCATGAAGAGATAGAAGAATGGCACCACTCACTATTGCCCTAGTGATCCACTAGTAAAATGTTTGCTTCCTATCCCTAGAACTTAATGCTCTGCTAGCGGTCTAGAGGTCTTAGTTCCAAAGTGAGGAATGCTTCCACTAGGAGACACAATTCCACTAAACTGAAATTAAGACAGTCTCCTGGCAACTTTTGACTCTTCATATCTCTGAATCAAGAGGCAAAGAAGGGAGCGTCTATACTAACAGAGGTTCCAATCCTGATTACAAGGGAACTGTCTGGAATACAGAAGATCCCTTACAGTGTCTCCTATTACTACCATGTTCCGTGGTAAAAGATAAAGGAAAATGAAAAGCACCCAATTAAAGAAGTCCTACTATTGGCCCAGACCCTCTAGGATAAAGCTTTGGGTCACTCCACCAGGCAAATAACCATGGCTATAAGGTGCTTGCTGAGCAAAGGAAACGTGGAATGGGTGGTAGTAGAAGGTAGCTGTAAACATCAACTACAACCATGTGACAGCTACGAAAAGAAGGTTGTAACTGGTGTATGGCTTCATTATTTTGTAATGAATGTATATATATATACTTATATAAGCTAGTACCTTGCCTTTCCTGCCTCTCTAATCATCTAAAAGAAGAAATATTAATAATAGTTAACTTTATATCACAGTATTTAAAATAAGTTACAGGTCATGAAGAAGAAAATGAACATTACCCAAGGACTTTGCTTACTCCACTGGGAAAATGTTGCACGTTTTTGGTTGTTCACAGGATACTTGGATCATATTTAGCATAAATTTGTTATTGTCTTTATTGGAAATTAAATATGGTTCAAGGAAAGGTATATGGGTCCCAAGTTGTGAAAGTTAGTTTTTATGTGGTAAAACTACATAAAACCTTTATGTGAAGGTTAGTTTGTCTATAGTATACAGTTATTCAATCAAACACTAATATAGGTATTACTGTGGTGGCGTTTTGTGGACAGTTTATACAGTTGACTTGAAGCAAAGGAAATTATTCTTAATAATGTGGGAGGGGCTAATCTAATCAGCTAAGGCCTTAAAGGCCTGAAAAGCAAAACTAAGGCTTTTCTGAGAAAGAAAAATTCAAGACTGTAGCATCATCTCCAGCCCAAGATGTTCTAGACTGCCAGCATATCCTATAGACTTTTGGACTTGCCAGTCCCTGCAATCACCTGAACCATATCCTTGAAATAAATCTCTTTGTATCTATCTATACAGGTTGATACATACAGATAAATGTGTACAAAACTATTTTTGTTACATATTTAAATATTTAAATGTAATTGACTAGTATAATTATATTACTTATGTGTAATATAAAAATTATATTATTATTTTAATTTATTTCTTTTTATTGCAGTACTAATCTTAATTTCTGTGGAGAATGACTAATAGAGGGTCTTTCAAAATATTACGAGAAAAAGCAGCCACTATTTGCTTCAAAGAATAGATCTAGAACCCATAAAATGTAGTGAAAGGCTATAGTAAGATTTAACAAAGAACTTTATACAAATCAGAACTGTGAAAAAACATGGCTGTCTACTATTGAAAAAGGCTGTTCAGAACCAGTGAGCTCTCAGTCACCCAAAGTATTTGAGGAGCTAAGATGGCAACCTGAAAGAGATGAACCATGGGGGTTTCTGTAATTACTAAAAAGTTTGAGCATTAAGCTTTGGAAGCTTTGTCTATCTCTTCCAACTCAAAATCTGTAATTCTATAACAACATCCTTAGATATTAGATTAGCAAGATAAATCTCAACCCAAGTAGAAACCAGTCAGCCCTCAATATTCCTGGGTTCTGCGTTCTTGGATTTAACCAACCTTGGACAGAAATATTCCGGGGAAAAGTGCATTTGTACTGAACATGCGCAGACTGTTTTCTTGTCATTATTCCCTAAACAATACAGTAGAACAGCTATTCACACAGCATTTACATTGTATTTAGTATGATAAGTAATCTAGAGATGATCTAAAGTATACAGGAGAATGTACATAGATTCTATGTAAATACTATGCCATATGTAAATACTATGCTATTTTATATAAGAGACTTAGGCATCTATAGATTTTGGTATCTACAGGGATCCTTGAACCAATTCCCCACAGATACTGAGGGACAACTGTATAAATCACCTCTCAAAAGAGGATACAGAGTCCACCGGCCTATCACATCTCTCTCTACTTCAGAAAGTTTGAACATCTCTGTTCTATATGAACACATGAAGTAAACATGTTTTGAGCCTCATTTTTTCTCATATAACAAGTTTTCTAGTATATAATTCATCATATGAAGATTTCTTATGACCTCAAGACATACTTTTCTAAGATTGTGAATAAGAACTTTAGCTGACTTTTGAGTTTTTGCTCATCTCACAAGAAGCTCCTAGTGGGTTTCATTATTTGGTACTATGCTTATCACAGGTCCAGAGACTACATTAGCATCTCTGTAATTCTTTCCAAAGGGAACAGGAAGGGAAAGAGGAGAGAAGAAAGAAGGCAAAGGGAAAATAAAATTCAATGAAATACTTGTATATATTGTATCTCTGCTAACTCAAAAAATTAACTTAATGATTAAAAAGGGGAAAAGAGATAACAATTTGTACTACTGTCTACCAGACACTGTGCTAGGCACTTTATAGTCATTCTCAATTAATCTCCACAATAATCTTGAAAAAAAAGATTATGCTTCCTATTTTATGGACAATAACAGAGGCTCAATCTAATAAGTGGGAAATCCAAGATTCTTTGGTCTGATTGCAAAGTGTGGATACTTGACAGAACTATAATAATTGGAAGATGAATATGTATGAATATTTTTAAATGTGTATATGACATAAGAATACAGTTTTCATAGATAAATAAATAAACAGTAAAAGGAAACAATGTGAAGCTGGGCGTGATGGCACACTCCTGTAATCCCTGTACTTGGTACACTAAGACAGGAGGATTGCAAGTTTGAGACCAGTCTCAGCAACTTAGGAGGGCCTTAGCAACTTAATGAGACCCTATTTCAACATAAAAAATAAAGAGGGTTGGGGTTGTAGCTCGGAGGTAGAATGCCCCTGGGTTCAATACACAATACTAAAAAAAAAAAGGAAATTAAGCATTTACTAAGTAAACTGATCTGCTGGACACATAATTTCCTCCCCCTACTGCCTGTTTAAAACAAAATAAGCACCAGTTATGTAATCAAGCAAAATAACCTGAGTTTGGGTAGCAAACAATGAGATGTGTTTAAGAAAACTTAAGGCATTATAGAAAATAAGGAAAGAAAGGTCAAAAATAAATTACTAAAGGAAAATCTGTTAAAACAAAACAGATCAGGTATTTATCTGTAATTATATCAACACATAAGACTAAATTGAAGAAACAAAAGATAAAAGAAATGAATGTAATATTGACCATAAAGGTAAGACAAAAAACTAAAAGGACTAAAATAAATCCTATGCTTTTAAGGAAGTGGGGACCTGTCATGAGGCAAAAAGGTTTAACTATTTGGTTTAGCATTTATCCTATAATATTTAGCACTTGAACACTAAAATAAGTTTGCTCCAATGTCTGAAACTCCTTAAATCATTAACATAGCATAAGCTTTTATGTTTTTACATCACAATGAAGTTTATAGTACAAGTACTTGATTTTCTGGACAAATAGAGTAGAAAAGCTTTCACTTTTTAATTGTATTTGGTACCTGCATACAATACCACCTCTATCACCTTTCACCCTCTCCACAGCAAACATGAGAGTGCCACCACTCTCTTCCCCTGGATGAAAGCCACCTTGCAGTCCCCCTACTCCCTGAGACTAACTTCTATACAGTCTAATCTCAACAACATAGCAAAAGTGATCTTTTTCTTTCTTTCTTTTTCTTGTGGTACTGGGGATTGAACCCAGGAGCATTCTACCTCCAAGTTATACCCCTAGCCCTATTTTATTTTGAAACAGGGTCTCACTAAATTGCAGAGGGCCTCGCTAAGTTGCTGAGGCTGGACGCAAACCTGTGATACTCCTGTCTCAGTCTCCCAAGTACTGGATGACAGGAGTGCGCCACCATGCCTACCAAGTGATCCTTTTAAAACATAGATCATAGCCGGGCGTGGTGGCGCACGCTTGTAATCCCAGTACTTTGGGAGGCGGAAACCGGAGGATCCGGGTTCGCGGCCAACCTCAGCGCACATGCGCGCAATCAATCAATCGATCGAACAATCTATCTCTCTCCTCTCTCCTCTCTCTCTCTGTCTCTCTCTCTCTCTCTCTCTACCTAGCGAGGCCCTCCGCAACTTCGTGAGACCCGGTTTCAAAAATAAAGCATAAAAAAAAAAATAGGGCCGGGGGTGTAGCGCGGAGGTAGAACGCCCCGGCGTTCAATCCCCGGTACCGCAAAAAAAAAAAAAAAAACATAGATCATGTCACATTCTTCAAAAAAACCTTGCAGTGGCTCCCCATCTTTCAGAATAAATGCCAATGTCCTCACATCGAATGACAAGAACCCTGTACATTCTGGCCTTGAGACTACTTCTCTAACTAACCTATTCTCCTAATCATCTCTCCATTGCTTACTCCATACCAGCCCAGTGGTCTCTAGGAAGTATCTCCAAAATTCAACCATGGGGTACATCAGGGCCCACATACATGTTGTTCCCATATCCACCTAAGGATACCCACATCACTGTCCCTCCCTGCCCTGGTCTCAAATGTCACTTGTGAAAGCGTTCCCTGACCACTGTATATGAAAACATAAACACACACATACTCTTTTCACCAACATCCTCTATCCTCCTCCTCTACTTAATTTTCCTCCATAACGCTGATCAACTCCTGATATATACATATTTACTTATGTGTTTACTGTCTTACCCCAGTTAGATGTAAGCTCATCATTTTGTTTCATTCACTGCTCCTGTGCCTAGAATAATGCCTAGGCGTGCCCAATAAGCCTGCTGAAATAACGTTAGCCTTACGTTAAAATTTCAAACAATCTTTCCAATTATGTGAACATGCTATTAAGCATTACTAAGCTCCATAGTGAACTCTATGGAGAATGTTACACACTTTTCTAGTTCCGCTTCCATTCTTCTCACTGCTTTGGTTTCACAAATATGAAAGGAAGGTAAATGTTCCACCTGTCTCTCCTTTTCCACTTAACCACAAATTATGTGCTCCATAGTCCCAACTTCCTTATTTGCCAAATATGAGGAACTGGTTCATGGTGACCAGTTTCTTAAAAATCTAGTCTCTAAAAATCAGGTGTGAAGCGAAGTTTATATGAAATTTTCAATAAGCCATCACGGTATTTCTCAGTACCTAGGATAAATCAATGGTGTACGTGTATGAGCGTGTGTTTGCGTGTGCATATGCACACCCTATATATAAATGTGGGTGCTAAATTTAGATTAATTTTCATAATGCAAAAAGCACTGGACCCTAACTAGACATTAGGTTTCACTGTTCCTAAACTACTTAGTCTGAGAAGCACAGTGAACAGATCATTTATCTGAAAATTACCTTCTAACCTCACCAAGGCAAAACAGAGAAGCCTGAAAAAATAACTCTTCACAAATGAAAATGTCACAAATCAAACACTAAAACTCTAGCTACTTTACTCAAAGGAGGACTTCACACTACCAATATTTATGACAACTCAAGCCTTCATACCTATCTTCCAGTCTTAGCAGACCGCCCAAAATAAAAACATATTATTGTGATAGAATCATAGGCTGATGATTCCATTAAATTACAATCAAAAACAGGAAGTAAATCTACAGTATTAAAGTAAGGATAGTGGTTAACCTTGGGCAATGTTGTATTTTCTTGATCTGAATGCTGATAACAAGTACTGGCTTTGTGAAAAACAGATTAGCTGTATACTGATATACTATATACTGATTTCATGGAAAGCTTTCAGAACAGTGCCTAACACATTTTAAGTTCTCAGTAAATGTTGGCTCTTTATTCAATGTGAAATATTTAATTCCCCAAAGATGCTAAATAAATAGTCCAATGAGCACTGAAATGCGCAACAAAATGCCTCTTAAAATAACTTGTATCTTACCCTATCAATAAGGAATACCATTAACTGTTATTTTTCTTTGGATTTAAATTTCTCAGAGCAGTTGCTGTAGTTGTAATCAATCATTCCATTTTAGAAGTTTTACTTTTTATTAGTGCATTATAATTGCCATTCTGGTTTTTTTAGTCCTTTATTACAAACAGCTTTAAGAATTAAGTAACAATTCAGAGCACTGCATAAGCACAGGAACAGCAGGATTTTAATTGTAATCACTAATGCTTTGTAAGAGTTATTACATGGTAAACACTATAGTAAACATTTTTCCTATACTGATCTTATTTGCTGTTTGCAACGACCCTATTCAGTAGATATACTGTTCACTTTGACTAAAATGGCATAAATACATTTAACTGGAGAGTGGATTTTATTTCCTTTATTCCCATCACCTCACTGAGCTGACAGAATCTCCCATACAGGAGGGGTTCAGGACTATTTGCATAAATCAGACAATTATAAAGATGAGATTGTAATTTTTCAGTCCAACTTCTATTTACGGCAGAGGATATAAGGAACTCAGGTATCTAATTCCATTATTTCAGCCCCACTTGAGATTTATTTCACAGGGGCTGAAATAATGGAATTAGATACCTGAGAGACTTACCCCTTTTGCTAAGTGTTAATTCAGGGGACAACTGGATAACCCTATTGTTAACAGTAACTTTTCAGAGAATAAGATATGTACTGAGGATCAATTTGATGGTTACATAATATGAAATCATCAATGCCATACCAAACACACAATTTTGCAGGCCCACATGACTCACTCAGCGTAACAATAAACTCAATACCTTACATGCTGCCTTTTTCCTGTCAGAAAAGGAACATCACTTGATACAGCATTAGTCTCCTTCAAAAGATTAATAAATGTAGTAGGAAATTCTCATTTCAAAATTATAAAGAGCCTTTTCGTACCTCATTTTAATTCTACAATTGTACTTCCACTGCAGCTTTGTTACAGAGAATAAATCTGTTAAACTGCTTTGCCCACCACAATATAACTTATTGTATACTTTCAGCACCTCAGGCAATGTCCTAGCATTATAATAGCATACCTCATACCTGTGTTTATGCAATACAGTTTTCCCAAACATTGGGACAATCTATTTCCCAAGGGAAAAAACAGCTAATTGACTGAACACCGAATTATATAATATGGTACAGGTATACATGTATGTATCTGTGTGTGCAATTCAATCCTTACTATAACCTGAAAAGATAGGAATAACCCCCGAAGGAGAAACTGAGGCACAGAGATCTTGATTTGGTAAACAATATAGAATTTAAATACAGGATTATGGTACTCTAAAGTATAGGTTCCTAAAGTCAATAATACAGCCCCCCTTGTGCGGGGGAGTGGGCTGGGTCCATAGAGGGGGGGTAGGAGCCTCTGGTGCAATTGGGGATGAAGGTGTTACATAAAAATAAGGGTAGCCGGGCGTGGTGGCGCACGCTTGTAATCCCAGTACTTTGGGAGGCGGAGACCGCAGGATCCGGGTTCGCGGCCAGCCTCAGCGCGCTCTCTCTCTCTCTCTCTCTCTCTCTACCTAGTGAGGCCCTCCGCAACTTCATGAGACCCAGTTTCAAAATAAAGTATAAAAAATAGGACCAGGGGTATAGCGCGGAGGTAGAACACCCCTGGGTTCAATCCCCGGTACCTCAAAAAAAAAAATAAATAAATAAGGGTATGGTGGAAGCGACCAGGGGGGAACAACTGAGGTTTTTTTTTTCCTGAAAAGAGGGCAGGAAGCCAGTAAGTTTGGGAATCTATGCGGAAAGCCTGATTCATTCCTCTATTTTGTGCTATGTTTCTATCCCAACTCTCCCTTGCTCTTGCTCTACATAGTAGGTTTCTGCGATCATCAATACGTATGGTAGAAGAGATATATATAGGTAATCCCTGAACTTACATATTCAAGCCATAAAAAGAAACTAATGGCAAACTGCAGACCAAATATGCAAGTAGGTATGACAGATCTCATCATGAAGTGAAAGGATCATATTCAAGAGGAACCAGCAACAGAAAATAAAGGCAACCAACATTTGTGATACTTGCGGCAACTTAGTTACACCTCAGAAATCTGAGCTGTAAATTAAAAGAGTCAAGAAACTAAGTTTCTGGATAAAACCAAAACTGTAAGGGAAAATAAAACAACCTACCAACAACTCAGAGTTTAACAAAACTGGAAAAAACATAAGCCAAATTAACCCATTGGAAAGCTCAACACATTTAACGAAATCATAGTTTTATAGGAATCATAACAGAATGTCAGGAAATAATCATCCTTCATCTTCTCATTAGTTTCTTCAGAGATCTTGTGCCAAGACCTCAACCAGTCAGAAAGGACAATGTGTTTAATAACAGACAAAGGAGAAGACACACTTGTAATAATCAAAGAAACAAAAACATATTCCACCCAGAAGAGCAAAGATAGATTCTTTTTCAATGAAAACATCATTGGGCACTGAAAAGTATGATACTTCCAGGAAGCAATTTGGTGGTAAACAAATATTTAAAATACATATAATATATATAATATATATTCATATATAAAATATAAATATATATAAAATACATTTTTTTGCAGAACTGGGAATTGAACTCAGGGGCATTCTACCTCTAAGCTACACCTCCAGCCCTATTTTTTATTCTTTATTTTGAAATAGGGTCTCACTAAGTTGCAGAAGGCCTCACTAAGTAGCTGAGGCTGGCTGCGAACCTGCAATCCTCCTGTCTCAGCTACTGGGATTACAAGTGTAGTGTGAGCCACCACGCCCAGCTCAAATATATTTCTTAAATCTTAAAATATTCATATTTTAACCTAATACAGGTATGTTTCTGGGAATATACACTTAAAGTATAAAATGCAATAAATATTTATGCATAGAAGTTTATAACAATTTTCTTTAAAGAAAAACTCGAAACAATCTACCTCACAGTGGGATTCTATCTAATAAGAATGAATAAACTTTTTTTTTCTGGTACTGGGGATTGAACTCAGAGGCATTCTACATTCAAGCTACAATCCCAGCCCAATTTTATTTCTTATTTGGAAACAGGGTCTCACTCACTAGGTTGCTGAGAGCCTCGCTAAGTTGCCAAGGGTGACTTTGAACCTGCAATCCTCCTGTCTCAGCCTCTCAAGTACTGGGATTACAAGTGTGAGCCACCACACCCGGCTCTGAATAAACAATTTATATCTTTCATGTCATTTAATAGTTAAGAAAAAGCTCAGGATATGTTAGATTTTAAAAAGCAAGATGCAAGAGGAATGCAACTTAGTTCATTCAGACTGCTATTAAGAAAATACCTTAGCCGGGCGTGGTGGCGCACCCTTGTAATCCCAGTACTTGGGAGGCGGAGACCGGAGGATCAGGGTTCACAGCCAGCCTCAGCTCTCACTCTCTCTACTTAGTGAGGCCCTCCTCAACTTCGTGAGACCCGGTTTCAAAATAAAGTATAAAAAATAGGGCCGGGGGCGTAGCGCGGAGGTAGAACGCCCCTGCGTTCAATCCCCGGTACTGCAAAAAAAAGAAGAAAATACCTTAAATTGAGTAATTTGTTTGTTTGTTTTTTGCGGTACTGGGGATTGAACCCAGGGGCATTCTACCTCCGAGTTACACCCCCAGCCCTATTTTTTATTCTTTATTTTGAAAAAGGGTCTCACTAAATTGCACAGGGCCTCACTAAGTAGCTGAGGCTGGCCACAAACCCGGATCCTCCGGTCTCAGCCTCCCAAGTACTGGGATTACAAGCGTGCACCACCACGCCCGGCTAGATTGAGTAATTTGTAAAAAAAAAAAAAAAAAGAAATTTATTGTTCACCATTTAGTGGCAAAGTCCAAGATCAGATGCCAACAGATTTAGAGTCTGGTAAGGACTCTATGCTTTACAAATGGCACCGTGTTGCTTTGTCCTCTTTTATCAAGCACCAATTCCATTTATGAGGGCTCTGCCTCCACATCCTAACCACCTGGCAAAGAAGCACCTCTTAATACTATCCCATGGGATTAGGTTTCAACATTTAACTTCAGGGCACACACACATTTGGACCATAAAATAATACTGTATATAAAAAAGGGTAATACTACAATGGTTCTTCCTGAAAAATACCATTAATTTGTTTTACTCTTTTTGCAACACTTGTCTGTTTTTCCAATTTCATAAAAAATATTTTAAAACTGTATCAAAAAAAAAATAACAAACCAGGCATGGTGGGTGGCACATGTCTATAATCCCAGTACTTGGGAGGCTGAAACAGGAGGATTGCAGGTTCAAGGACAGCCTCAGCAACTTAGCGAGGCCCTCAGCAACTTAGCAAGACCCTGTTTCAAACTAATAATTTTTTTAAAAAAGGGCAGGGGGTGTAGCTCAGAGGTAGAATCGCCCTGGGCTCAATCCCCAGTACCAAAGTAAAATAAAATATCAACTGAGATAACATAGTGGTCATTTTAAGAATCATAAGATCTGTTTTTTAAAAAATCATTTCTGAAATGTTTAAGTTAACATATGTGCTTAAAAATGCATTAAAAGCCAGGCGTGGTGGCTCACACTTGTAATCCCAGTACTTGGGAGGCTGAGACAGGAGAATTGCAGGTTTGCGGCCAGCCTCAGCTACTTAGTGAGACCCTGTTTCAAAATAAAGAATAAAAAATAGGGCTGGGGGTACAGCTCGAAGGTAAATGCCCCTGTTTTCAATCCCCAGTACCGCAAAAAAAGAAAAAATACATTAAATATTTCCTTTAACTTAATTCTACATTGATATTCTATCCTCAGGGAGGAAAATCAAAATATAGAAAAACATTTATGCACAAAAGGTATGAATCAAGACATTTATTATCGAGAAAGTTTTATGGAGGATCTATGATATACTGGGCATTATTAAAATACTACATAAGCAAGACAGACAAGGGCCCAATTCCTTCACAGCTTACATTATAGCCAGACATGCACAAAGCAGAGGAAAGAAATCAAGACATAGGAAGCCTCGAGTGTCAAAGCTCGGAAACAGGGAGTTAGACATACTCTAATAGCAGAAAGAAAGTCAAATGAATAACGATCATTTAAAAAGAAGAAGGAGGAGGAGGAAGAGGAGGAGGAGGAGGAAGAGGAGGAGGAAGAGGAGGAGGAGGAAGAGGAGGAGTAGACAGGAGACAGATCATGGGGGCAGGGCACTACATTTCTATTCTATCATAATTACAAAAAGAAGCCACTAAATGGGAGAAGGAAATTATCTTCTGCACATATTTACAGGTTTCTGAGAGACTGTAAAAAGTGGTAACAGGAGGACACTACTGCAGGAATCCCTGCAGGAAGAGGTAACAGTGGCCTGGACTAGTGATGGCAATTGGAACAGAAAAGTAGAGAAACTCCAAATGTATGTGATGGTTAGAACGCACGGTATTTACTGATGGAGGATCAAGATGTGGGACATGAGGAGCCAGAACAATGGAATACAACTCTCAGAACTCTGGTGGAATCATTGCTGATAAACTAAAACTTAAAGTGTGTTTCTAAAAATAGAAGAATGGTTAAGTACATTAGGAAGCATCTAATAGATGGAATATTACTAAGTTTGTGGGAAGAAGGTTTGCTTCTCTTACTATCTATGAGGTAAAGGTCATGATACTTAACTATTTAGGCCTTTAGTCTTCTTAAATAATTACTACAAATAATAATTACTGCTTTCATAGGGTTATTGTGAGGATTAAATGTGATCGTATGAAAAACTTAACTCAGTGACTGTATTTAATAAATTAAAGATGCCAGAAGTCCTAGTAATAATATCTCAACACTCAGAATAAAGAAAGTATCCAATAAATGTTTTGTGGATGAACAGATGGGCAGACAAAAGAAATGGTCTTCTGACACAATTCCATAATCCTTCAAAACCATGCACTCTTCACCACAGGTAAGCAAAGAAGATGTTAAAAATTTTCAGATTATGAAATCAGCTAAGGAGAACTACAGAATCGTAATACACTTTTTAGTACAAATTAACACAATAATACAAGGTCAAGAGGGTTCCATATTATACAGACTCAAATAGATTAACTAGAATAAAATATAATTTCTAGGTCATAAAAATAATTAGAAAATCTTACTGGCCTAGTCAGAGATTGATGAGTCAACCTGAATGCAACGCAGAGAGTGCATGACTAGGAGGGAAACTAAACCACGAGCGACTCGGCAGCAAGGAATTGTCACTAGCAAATCAGGAGCTAGATGGAAAATACAAGTGAATGCCAGGAGAAGAGAACAGAATCTAAAACCCAGGAGCAATGCACAAGGAGACATAACCAAAAACCAGGATTAGCCAGCCTGCGAAAGAAGCAGAGATCAGGAGAAGTAGGTATCTACATCTCACATGGGCATAAGAAACTCTTGGGTTTGAGCCATAACCACAAAAGACACAATCCCAAATGCCATGATCCCAAACGTTGAAATCCCAAAACATCATAACCCCTAAAGTCAAAAATCCCTAACTCTAAAATCTTGAAAGATCAAAATTCCAAAAACATAGTTCTGGAAAAAAAATAATCTTTAAAAATACTTTCAAAGAAACCAGGTGTGGTGGCATATGCCTGTAATTTCAGTACTTGGGGGACTGAAACAGGATCACAGGTTCAAGGCCAGCCTTGGCAACTTAGCAAGACCCTCAGTAACTCAAACCTTTTTTCAAAATAAAAACAAAAAGGTCTAAAGGTGGCCGGGCACGGTGGCACACGCTTGTAATCCCAGTACTTTGGGAGGCGGAGACCAGAGGATCCAGGTTCGCGGCCAGCCTCAGCTCACTCGCTCGCGCTCTCTCTCTCTCTCTTTCTACCTAGTGAGACCCTCCGCAACTTCGTGAGACCCGGTTTCAAAATAAAGTATTAAGAAAAAAAATAGGACCGGGGGTGTAGCACAGAAGTAGAACGCCCCTGGGTTCAATGCCCGGTACCACAAAAAAAAAAAAAAGGGCTTTTAGCTCAGAGGTAGAATGCCCCCAGATACAATACCAAAAAAAAAAAAATGCTTTCAAAGAGTTATATAAAAGGATTTGTTTGAGCAACATATAAAACCATGACAAAACAGATCATATGCCATTTTACACAATAAAATAGACAATAACATACATATTTTGCAAGCATAAGCACTCAAGTATAAATGACAGTTGTATAGGTACCTGTATTCATTTAAAAAAAAGTCCAAAGCAAAATGTATAATACATATTGGTATGGTTGGTAAGTGCAGCCAGCTTTACAACTGCAGTCATCTAAAATTAACACAATGAATAACCTAAGTCTTTTGATGAGATCCATTAAAAGCCACAATGGGTCACCACTGCATATGTAGTAACTCAGAGCCAAGATCTCAAGAAACTTTCTTTCACAAATGAAGATGTACTAAAAAGACATTGCTTCATACACTGAGAGAGTTTCAACATTTTTACATACACATACAAAGCTTATACACAAAGTCAACACTGTAATAGTGGAAATAAATTATCTTATGTGAGATAAGAGAAGTCAAATTTGCAAATAAAAAATGCATAAAATAAATTAGGACTTTCTGACTCTCTTACAGTCTTCATACAATTTGTACCTCCAGCATTAGAAATGATGCAAAGATGAAATGCAAAGCACAATAAATTGTGAAAACTAATGCTGACAATTTAAAATAGTGGAGAGGCTAGGGGGGTAGCTCAGTGGTAGAGCACGTGCTTAGTATGCACCAAAAAACTAAATGTCCAATATCCTCATGTTTCCTGATACAAGGTGCCTACAGGAAGAATCTAAAGTCTACCAATACTCTGTGAACTGGGAAATTGGTACTTATCAGTCATACTAGTGGGGACATTCAAAGACATTTTTTAAAATTATTCAAAGTTTTTCCCATTTATTCACCCAAATTAATCAACATATCTGAGACCAATGTGGAACATAATAGGTGTGAATCAACAATCCTAGTAACAAAAATAGAGTATCTAACTTTTCAATAAATTAGATGTTTAGCATTATAGTAATATGCTCCTTAGTATACACACTACATACTACAACTTCAAAAAGGTTTTAAAGTATCTTATAAGTTAAGGGAGGAAATTCTGAACCTTTATAAAAAAGGATAATAAGTGGAAACCAACATTTGTGAATTACTAATTCAAAATATGTGAATGATGCTTTACTATGGTATTTTCTTTTAACGTATATAAACAAGAGCTTTTGTGGTCTATAGATTCTTATTCTGAAACCTACTTTTCCCAAAAGATATTAATTCAATTTTAAATTTTGCTAGGATAGGATTACTCAGTAACATCTCTATCATGATTAGGGAGAAACTGTCTACAAACCTATCATGACTTGCTTTGGAATTTGTATTTAACTAAAAACAGCTGCTATTTATCTAGAAATCTTAAAGACTGACTAAATACAAAGACATTTTATTATCTCTTCATTCCAGGGCAGAGTCTATTTTCATGTTGTTACATTATAAATTAGAGGTCCTAGAATATCATAACATCTTTTCATTCCTTTACTAACCTAGACTATGAAGAAAAATAATCCTAATAATTACAGTTTAATACTCAGGGTTTGTCATGACAACTAGCCATCTGCCTGAAAATAAATTTTTAAAGACTCAAATGTAAAACAAAATTTTCAGTACACTACAAAAGCTACCAGGTAATTTTATAAACAAGCATAAAAAATGTATCATAAATTGTCCATATACATTTAACTAAGTTCAGAGAACCAACATATTTACAGGATTCTCTAAGATTTTAATATGCATCCCAGTAAAAAATTGTAGCTGGCACAATGGCATGCACCTGTAGTCCCAGCTACTTAAGAGGCTGAGGCAGGAAGATCACTTGACCCAGGAAATTGAGGCCAACCTGGGCAACATGGCAAGAAAACTATCTCAAAACATGAATTAATTTAAAGTATTTTAAAAACTATGTATCATGGACCGGGCGTGGTGGCGCACGCTAGTAATCCCAGTACTTTGGGAGGCGGAGACCGGAGGATCCAGGTTCGCGGCCAGACTCAGTGCGCATGCGCGGGCGCGCGCGATTTATCTCTCTCCTCCTCTCCTCTCCTCTCCTCTCCTCTCCTCTCCTC